>APFE030486060.1:4457-25364 GCA_000404065.3 Pinus taeda
GGCTTTAAGATTGGATAGGTCACTGATTAACGTTTCCGTTGATCTGTCATCACCAAACTTGGTGAGGAATTGATTTTGAAAAATGTCCCAACTTGTGATAGACCCGGAGGGTAATGAAAAGTACCATGACCCGGCTGTTCCTTGCATTGTATAGGGAAAAATCCGGACAACAATGTCCTCGTTGGTAACTCCGTTGAGATTGACAGAAAGCATGAAATCGTTAATGTGCTCTTCAGCTAGCATGCCTGCTTCTGGATTGAATTTGGGTAGCCATTTCTCAGGATGGGCCGGTATTATGCTCAAGGGTGGAGGCATTAAAACTGCTCCAGGATTGTTCCATGGAGACTGGGCCATTGTTGAGCTGCTAGTAAATGAAAGTGCAGAGGATGATCCATGAGGCTGGGAAGATGAAGATATTATGATCTTAGATGATTGAAGAAGAGGGGTTGTGGAAGGTGGATGATTGGTTTGGAATGAAGATGTGGGTGGCTGACTTCGCGGTGAGGGAGTTGAAATGGACGATGTAGATGAAAGAGTCTCACTGTCAGACTGCTGTGGTGTTTTCCTTGCTCTTTTCCTGGTGGGGAGAGGGAATTTAGTTGGCTGAATGTCAAATTTTTCGCTCTTTAATCTGGTTAGGGGATGAGCAGGATTGTATTGCGAAGTCACGCTGCTTTGAGATTTATCAGACCCTAGTGTAAAACTAGAAAATCCCTGGAGTTTGTGAATCAAAGTTTGAACTTCAGGGGGTTCAATGATAGATTGGTCTGAAATATTAGGGTATGTAGCAGTGGTTAATACTCGAGCGACTTCTCACTCTGGTTTTAAACGTACTGGGGAAGTCGGGGGAGTTGATGAGGGCGATTTACTCTCCGAATGGTATTTAGATTTCGATTTAGGTGCCATTCATAGTTCGCGGGCCCTCCTTCTAGCGCCAAATATGTTGAAGCCCCGAAAATCGGGTCGACAACAAGGGGGATACCCACCTAGTCCGGACCTTGGTTGGCAGCTCCTTATCCGTTTGGTATAGCAGGTTCGACTAGGGATAATGGGACGAGTTTCCCAATCTAAGGGTGTGTGTGTGTGTGTAGAGTTGAATGATGCTGATCTAGGATTACTTAAAGCTAATTTAGTTCAGATTCTTAAACTAACTCTATGCTATTGTAATCTAATGAGAAACAACACATCTAATCTACGCTAACCTGGGGTGTATTTCTTCTATTATGCGATCTAAAGAGATTTCAAACAATAACTGGTAATAAAGATCATTCAGCTATTATAAGAATAGAAATCAATTAAGATAAACCACTTTGCATAAGAAGTTAGGCAAAACAGTTGTGAACAGCATATCACATAATAAGTTATTCATATACCAGACATAAATAAATGGTTCCACCGTACAGAAGTGCCAAATGGTAACTCATACATTCATGCAATAACATATAAACAACTGAAAATTGTATATCACTTTAAGAATATAAGCAGAAATGGCCAAGAGATAAAAGTACCATTTATGACTAATCCTACTCATAAGCTTCAAGCAAAAACAATTTATCTCTACTTGTTCTAACATCTACTAAGAATACAAAAGTGCAACATCAGTAGCAGACATCAAATGCAAACATTAATAAATCTCGATCCATCCATTCATCAAAACCTCCTCAAAGGGTGTAGAAGTGCATGTTCCGAGGACAAGTTTTTGACAAATTTCTTGACCCTTCTCTAAATGCTTGAGAAGGGTTTAAATACTGCTAACTAATTAACTTAATTACATAAATTAGGATACAGTTTTAAATGACCGTCCTTCTAATAAAGCAAAACTATTTCTAAAGGTTGAATCTAATTCCGAACCATTTCTGTATTTGCTCCTTAGTGCTGCAAGCATGCAACATTCGCCTGGGAAGAGTTGGCTGGTCGCCTTCCGCTTTCGTTTGAGCTATGAAAATAGAAATAACAAGCGCTGGCACCACTTTCTGGCAAACTAGAAGATATTTTCGAGAATCTTCTTGTGGCTGGGTGTATTCACTGCGTGTATACTTGGTAATAACTCAAATTTCTCTCAAACTGATTATGCTTTTGCTATTTCGGTTTCCAGCCTTGTGAATGACTGAAGAAGTTAGGGACTTTACTCTCTGAATAATTTTCTGCATCGAAAACTACCTCTTTTCTTTGTTCCGGGCATTTCTGGTGCGTTTTCCTTTTTTAGCACCTCTTTTTCTTTTTTATTTTTATTTTTGCTTTACCGGGCATAAGCTTCAGGGTCTTTTGCAAACATGCTGCTTTTGTGCGCCTTTGACTCTGAGCTGTAGATGGCCTATTGACATCAGCATTTGTTGAGTGATACTTTGGAATCTGTGGTCTTGTCGCATGCGGCATCCGTTTCTGAAGGGATCTCTTCTCTCTTCTCCGAGCATTAACGCTTTCCCCTTTTCCTTAGATGTTTCCTGCACATTGCTTCATGTTATTTCTTGTCTTACAGTTTACGCAAAGGAAAAGAGTAATGATAATAAAGATTGACATGAAAGCTTTAAGCTCTTATGAATGCATAATCATGACACCCATAGCGAACTGACTCTTCGAAAAACACAAAACTGTCCTTCCTGAATACTTTGGCGTACAATCATTAATTTCATTTAAGGCGCGCACCTAATTTTGGTTTACGGACAGCTTTCCTTGAATACTGTGCCAAGGAAAATTCGCGATGGGTGATTTCTGTCATTCGCATCACAGCATCGTGGATCGCGTCATCAAGATGTGTTATTGTAGAAAATCATGATCGCGAATTTTCGCAAATCGCATTTATCGCAGATCGCAGCATCGCAGATCGCAGATCGCGTTTAGTCATTCAATCATTGTGTGTTGCTTACGCGATGTTGCGATATGCGACGTCGCATATCGGCCGTCAAAGATTTCTTAAGTTTTTTCATTTAAGAGAACTTCATAATGAATGCAATGCGATGAATTTTGCTTCGCATTTTCTCAGTTTATTATGCTCTTAAGAAAACGTTTCATTCTCTTCTCGCGATGCGATAAAGTTTTAAGGAGTTGAATACAAAAATTTTCAAAAAATGTTTGTTTGGATTTTTTGTTAAGGGTCCCCATTTGCTTGGTGTTATTGCTAATATCAAACAAAGAGGGGGGGTTGTTGGTGGCCACAACACATGTGAAGGAAGATACATTGTGGTATATGGATACCATTTCAACCTTCTCCAGGAACTCAGGTTTGGAGTAGACACACCTCCTCAAAACAGACTAAGCATACCGTACTTTCTCCTTCAATTAGTGATAGATATGAGCATCAAAGTGGGGGAAGAAAAATATCAATAGCTAGCCCATCATGGGTTAATTAAACATATCCTAGAAGACACCCTCAAAAACCTAAGAATCCCTCTTACATGGACCACTTTCAGAGATATGCAGTAAGAGGGAGAAATAAAATCTCTTGAATATGATAAAATCTCCACTGCTAGTGAGAGGGATGAAGAGGAAACATAGGAGGAAGAAGAGGAACAAAAGGAGGAGGAAAGTGATGAAGAGACAGAAGAATATGTAAAGGAAGAAACTAATGAACAGAGTGAGGAACTGGAGGAAGAATAAGAAGAGAAAGACAAGGATGAGAAGGAGAATGGAAAAGAGGAAACAAAGGGCAAGGAAGAACAGAGGTCTACATTTCAAGGAAAAATGGGGGAAGAATCACCAAGGGTATCTCCAGAGCCCACTGAGAAAGAGGCAGCAGCTGCTCACACTGCCCTAAGTACACCTATCAAGAAAAAAGAGAAGATACATAGACAAACCCCATTGTACTTTAGGATAACAAAAAGTACAAGGATTAGGCAAGGAAAACCTCAAACACCCACCAAATTTCCTATTTTCATTGAAGACTCACCAAAATAGCAAGAAACGATAGCTCCTCTTGTGTAAAATCAAGGAGAAGGATCATCAGGACAAGCCTCTCCCAAATCTCCCATCACTTATGTTAGGAGGCCTGTCACTGGGTCTGCCTCATCCAAAGGAAAAGGTACCCTATAGGAGACATAGAAGGACCTACAGGAAGTAGAGACCATCCTACAAGAAACTCTGCTAAACCTACAGGAAACTTAGAAAATGGACCAAGAAGGGACCATTCAACAAGAAACAAAGAAGGAAGATCTAGAACTGAGCGAACCTAGTCCTCAACCCAACATTGACTCTTATTATAGGTTCATTGAAGGAGTAGGGTCATTCCACAAAAATTTTCCATCCCCTTATTCTTTGAGCTTGAAAAAGAAAGGGCAAGAACACATAGGTGGATGCAAATTGCCAAATCTAAAGGAGTGGAGGATATAGACCACATGGATGAGAAAATAAAGAAGATGGATAGAGAGCTAAGTAGCATAAGAGAAAAAGAGGCAATGATGAAAGCTTAGTTGGAAGCATGGAATGCATGGCTAAGGGGACAATTACAAGAGAGATAAATTCAATTGGAATCCATGGCCAGTTTATCCTTAGAGGCAATCCAGTGCAGGATGCCAGCAAAGTTCTATGCATTGTATCTTAAGGAACAGTGGCTATAGTTCAAAATTAAGACTTTATCACAGAGAGGCACTATGCCCTTCCAAGACTACAAATAATTCAATTATCTTTGTGATCAATGCACCTTGGAGGATAGAGCTAAAAGGTCTACTTTTTACCTACACAACTTGGCCTTGATAGATCTGAATGTGTGAGACCCAAATTCAAAACTAGGAGATTTGTAATTGATGGCCTTGGCATCATGGATGAATCATGAGGAGGCAAGAGTGACAGATATGAAGAAAATAATGGAAAGAGAAGAGACATAACCCCTCATGATAAGGGTTGAGCAATCAAATCCAATGGATATCATCAACACCCACAACCTAATTGCAAATGACCCTAAGCTTACACCTAGGTACCTTATTTCCCAAGAGCAAGTAGTCACACACTTTGAGGACATGTTCAGGTTGTTAGGGGATGCCATCATGAAAGCTTGCCAGAGGAGATTGAATAGTTTTCCCTACAGCCTAAAAATCAGAGAATACCATTCTCCTCAGAGAATGAGAGAGGCACTGAACATAACACCCATGTACAAGAAAGCTCTTCAAAGACTCAAAGTCAATTGGATTGGCTTGAGGCTCAATCCACCATTGTTGTTAGGAATGTTGGAAGGAAGGAATGAAGAGGAAGAAACAAAGAAGTGGGAGGAGATAGAGGAAGGAAGGATTCTATTGACAGGAAAAGGAAACTACAACAGAATGGGATGTCAGGAAAGCCACTAGAGCAATGAAGGACATGGATATAGATTGAGTTTCTCAGAAGATGAGAAACACTTTTAGTATGGGGTGATGATGAGCCTCATCATTAGCTAACTATATCGACCTTAATACACTTCCAAGCTTATTTAAATCAACTCTTCTCATTTTTCCTTACATATTTTGATTATATTTTGCTTAATGAGATGTGTAAACGTGAGATGTTATGCCTAGTGGAATAATGTGCATTGATTGCAAGTTTTTGAGAGAAAATCATGGCAATTTTGGCTAATTAAGGGAAAAAACTTGAATGAGACAAAGAGGAGATATATCCTCCTCATGTATTCCTCACTCATTCAAATATTCCTCCATCAAATCACACTAGCTCAGAGTTGCAAGCAGTTGAGTCATGAAGATCAAAAGGCATCCGAGCTAGTGACAGTTAAAGAGCCAGTACATCTTGAGTTTTGGAGTCAAGTCTCCCTATATTTAAGAAATTTGTTGGAGACTTCAGTTGTATAAATAAGGAGGCCTAGAGCCTCATAAGGATTCAAATTGTTTATATAAAAGCACTATTCATTTTTTGAGTTCAAGACTTGTGGAAGACATTGTTATGTAATTTTTTGATTTGATAATAAGAATGAGCATTTCCTTGATCCAACATTGAGTTGACTTAGAGGGCTGAAGCTCTTGGGTTAGGGCCTAACCCTAGTAGCAAAGGCTCCTCTTCTTGTATTTGTATGCTTAGTTGATTTCATAGATTAATGGTTGAATTGTCTTTAGCATTATTTCATTGCAAGTAGTTGTGGATTTGATTAGTTTGCTTCCATTTGTGCGTTGATTTAGTAGTAGCTTAGGAAGATAAAGGAATATCAAAAAGTTTTTAGTAGGTGGATTTGGCCTCACTCCTCCCTTCATGGACCATGGTTTGAGGAAATAAGTCCTATGCAGCCCCAAAAAGACAAAATTTTGATTTCTCATGGAATTTAGGGTTTTCTGTTACTTAGGCAAGCATTTTACTAGTTTTCAAGAATAGGATTTAATTGTGATTTCTCATATCTTCAGCCTTGAATTATATATCATAAAAGTTTCACATTAATCTGCAAGTTTTCCCATGCATGAGATATGTAACTAGATAATGAAATTTTGTTTTTCTTTAGTTAATTGAAAATCTTTCTTGTTTAACATGATTCATGGATACATGTCAATGATTGATGCAGTGTAGGAGTTTTAGTAGTACGAAGAGATTTCATGACCAACAACCCCATCCTAACCTCATCCACCCATGATTATCACTTTTTTCCACTAAGTACCTCACCAAATTCATAATTCCATAAGAACACTTCTCCAAGTTTGTTGAGCAAATCCAACCATTTCACAAACTCTGTTTCAAGATCTAAAGGAGTCTTAGCCACTCCCTTGCCTCATTTCACCAACCATTCACCTTCCCTAATCCCTACACCACCTTCCAAATCCCTCCTCTTGCTCTCAGCTCGATCTTGTAGGATCATTAGGACATCCTATAGGTCGACCTGTAGTGCCCTGTTTTGAGGTCGAATTGTGGAAAAAGCACCTAGGAAGAGAAGTTAGCATTCACCAAGAGAAGTTAGCATTCACATTTTCACACAAAAAAAGGCAAAAAGGAAAAGGAGCCATTGTGTTCATTTACATGCATAGCAGTAGAATGTTTGGATGTTTCAAATTACATGCCTAGGATAGTAGGACTACACACATGTCAACTTAGCATTCTTTTGAAGCAAAGCCTCTTAGCAGTTAGTTAGATGAATCGTGTGTTTAGGAATTTGATTTCAATCTTTTCCTTACTACAGTAGACAAGATTTCATTTAGTGCAAATTTCCCTTTTTCTGATTGGTAATCAAGCTTCTTCTGAATCAATAGAAGGCTAGTTTGAGAAACCATAATTGTCTATCACTAGCTTAGTAGTGACAAAGAGTAGACCCATCGCATCTACTTGTGTATACAGTACTGTCACCTCCAAGTTTGTATGAACCGCCGGTTGATAAAATAATGTTGGTAGCTACAGGAGTTGCAACACTCTTGCTGCAATACTGGTGCTCATCAGCCCGGGCATATCTTAATAGGACCAGGCGAAAACATCACGAAATTATTTAAATAGCTTGGTGTAAGCCTCAATTTCTTTCGGGGTACAATGTTCCCCCAAGGTAATGTTCTCTTCAATCTTTTTTTTATCAAAAATGTTAATTTTTATGGTTGGAGAGATGTTGGCCATGTTCCCTTCTTCGAAAGCATCTGGTGCATGGATAAGATTTCTAAACCAATAAAATTCATCATGAATGAATTCTTTAGTCTCCATAGCATATTGGTCATGAGTCTACTGTGGAAGGAGTATGCACAATGGTGCATATCATCCCAAGGGCAATAAGGGGTACTCATGGCTTCCATGATGTCCTCATTAAAATGGAAGATGGGAGGAATGGAGGAAAAGAGACTACATGGTGCATCGTCCTAAGAAAGAAGGTTCACATACGTAACATATAGGGTGGTAGACGAAGAGCTATTAGGTGGAATATCTACCAATGTTGAGACTCGAGAGTTTGATGAGGAAGGTTTGACCGAAGCATGCGGGCGAACCTTAGAGAGGTTTTCTTGCAAGGATCTCATGGATGATGATAGGTAAAGGATCTAGACCATAGAATCTGTCATCTCAACATTGGGGGCAATGGTCATAATGGTTGGGTTGGAATCCCCTTATTATGGTGTACTAGTGGTAAAAAACCCCACTGGTAGAGGAGTAAATGATCCACTACGAGTGGCCTTGAAGTCATGAAGCACATAGAGGAATCACAAAATTCATCGAGATGAGGAAAAAAATGAGAATAGTGGTTGTAATGATCGCACAAAGCACACGAGTGGTTTGTACGTAAAAATTTAAGCTTATTAGCTGGATGAAGTAAGGTAACTTGGACCTTAGGTATGTTAGATTTTGGAAACGTTTCATCGACCAAGGGTTTGAGGTGAGGAATTTCAGGACATTTATTGGTGGCATGCCCAACAAAATCACACAAAGCGCATGGAGATTTCAACTTTGGAGGCTTGGGAGTTGGAGTTTCTTGGGGAGATTTATGCTTAGGTTCCTTCCTTTTGGCTTGCCCCCCTCGCCAGATGCTTTCGCAACATGAGTGGAATCATGTTGAGGTTGCTGTGGAATTGAAGTAAAGGTGAGGGTCATGGGGACTAGTCGAACTAGGGACAAAGTGTGATATGGTCTTAGCTAACCAAGCGGAGTGTTAGCAGGGGGACCAATGTACCACACTAGGTTCCCCAAGGTCATGTTAGGAAGACTCCACATAGCCATAACAAGAATAGAAAAGATTCCAGGTGGAGGAAACAAGAAAGGTATCTAACCTGCTGGATAGTGTCCTGGGGGAACAGTTCCTAAATGGTTAAGACCTAGAGGGACAATTCTTGGTGGGAACAAAGGAGAGGCACCCATAGAAGGAGGAGGTTCTTGATGGGTGGACCCCAATGTTGAGGCCACAACGACAGGATGCAGTGGAGTTGGTTGTTGGCCAAGTATAGCGGATTTATTACGTGTAGACTGGGATGCCTGTAACATGCAAACACTCGATGATCCGAGGTCAGAGATGGGGGGGGGGACTAGGGAATGCACCAAGTAAGGTGGAATATTTATGGACTCCAGAGGGACTCGATTATTTGTTTATCATTCATTGATGATATGATGGAATCAGGTGATGACTGAGACCTTGGCTCATAATATGTTATCTAATTGACAATAACAACCTTTCCATTACAGGGAAAGGACATCTTATGGAAAAGCATAGATGTCACAGTTGACATCGCATAAATGTATCTACTACCCAATAGAATGTTGGAATCTAAAGGGGCATCGATAACCTCTATGTTAATGCAAACAGTCTTTTCGGCAACTATGATAGGAAAATTGCAGTACATTTCAAGGGGCTGTGAAGGGTGACCATCCCAAACATGCAAAGTGATGGTGGATGGGATAGCTCAGGTGACTTGATTTGTTTCCAAACATTCATGGACATCACACATGTGGATGCACCTTTGTCAATAATACACTGTTGAATGATAGCATTATGTACTCTGACTGGTTTTTGGAAAGTAATAGATGGAGGTAATGGTGAATGATTTGGTGTATCAATAGGGAAGACAATCAAATGATCATCTAAAGGGTCTACTAAATCCAGAACGTTTAGTAGTGATTTCTTCTGATATGGGCATGACTAGAGAACTTCCATCATCGACATGGCAGTCGGAGATTGCACCAACTCGTCTACTATACTGTAAGTATGGCAAGCTTGGTTAGAAGCAACATTATGACGTAATGGTCCTTTTGGGATCTTCGGAGTTACCTCTCCTTTTGGAGGAGGGATCCGTAATGGACTTAGAGGATTCTTTAGTTTTAGGCTCGGCTGTAGACAAAGTTGATGGCTTGTCATACTGATACAATCATGTTTGGAGGCTGATATTGGAGGTGTTGACCCCATCAGAGTTCATCATAAGAATCTGGTAGTCAATATGACTAGATTGCTGAGGTGGAGGGGCAGCCTGACCTTGTTGAGGTTGGGAAGTAATAAATCCTTACTAGGGGAAAGGATTCGGGAGCATGGCCGGTTGGTTTTGTACAAGAATAGGAGGTTGTTGTGTTGGTTGTGAGCCTCTAGATGTTGCTTGGGCTTCCCACATTTGATACATATGGGGTAAGAGGGGACACTCATGAGTATAATGGCCATGCACACCACAACATGCATAAGGCTTATTCATTCAAATTACCTTGGCTTGCTTGGACTGATCGCGCTGTTGATGGTTATCAGTGGTAGGTTGGTTCTCCTGGGGTATATAAGGTTGATTATCCTGGTTACCCTAGTTATCCTGCATGTTTGGTTTTCATTACCTTTCCCCTTATCATTTTTCTTCGAATTGGGGGGATTGGTCATGCCTTGTTGAGCATACACTTGACCTTGAGGGGGAGGTGGTTGTTGTGGTAGAGGTTAAGGAGGTGTGGGAGATTGTGGTGCTAATGCCTGGTGGGCTAGAGTGGTTAGAGGTGAATAAGTTTAAGAGGGGGAAGGGACAAAATTTTAGTAAATAGGTTGAGAAACAACTGACCTTGATATCTATTGATGTGGTTGGGTGAATGCATATGACATGCTTTGTCTTGAATACACGTTGTTGGGGGAGGGCGATAAGTGTTGGAGGAATTGGTCCCCCCCTGAGGATAGGCATAGCTCAACTGGGCATATGGAAATTGTTGGGCATGGAATCCCCCCACAGCATGTTTTGGGGCTCAAAGCACAAGTTTTGACTAATATTATTGTAAATATTGGTGAATTGTGGGCGCGAAATGTATGTTAGAGTCATAGGGTTGTCTACCTTAAGTTTGAATGTAATGTCGGTCTACCCATCGTCTATGGACCATGGGATTGTATAAATAGAGCGAGGCTGTAATTTGTAAAGAGACAATATGAAGATAGAATCTAATGGATAGAATAAGATAGCATAGAAGAAGAGTCTAAGTGACCCTTGGGTCATAGTAGTAGGAAGAGGCTCTGCAGTTGAGTGCATAGAGGCCTAGTAGAGTCTGCAGCTGAGTGCATGGACCCTTGCAGCTGAGTGCGAAGGGTAGAGTAGAGTCCATAACTAGAGAAAAGATTAATAAAGAAAGGCTTTGTTACAAATTTTGTGCATCTGTTCTGAGTTATTACATGTTTGATCTCATTTGCAATTATAATGTTTATTTGCTACGCACACTTGTATGAATTGTGAATATTGTTAAGTATAATTGAAAGCATACAAATAAGCTAAGTTAATCAACTAATATCGAGCTACTAGAAAGGATTTGGGTAATAACACTATTTGGCCCCCGAGTAGGGTGCGAGGTACGGGTAAGTGTGCGTAGCAATGTGTGCGCAGGGTCGAACCATGGACCACTTGAAACCATCAGACATCTCCAGGGCGCGGAAACCTAGTTCTAGCAACCTCCCATACTACTTTGGGTGAGACCTTAGTCCATGCTCCATGGGCTGTTACCAAAAGGGCCAGTAGTACCGGGATTTGTTTGGCTAAAACACCTCTGAACTTGGGTCAAGCCCCAAGAAGCCAACAAATAGTTTCGTTGCTGGGACTGGGATCTACATAAGGGATGTCTGATGTTGTGTCAATGGAATCCAACAAAGAAAGAAATTAAAGGTTGGTTGGATAGAAAGATTCACGAGTTCGCAACGTATGAAAATAGGAATCTGCGAGTATCAAAGGAATAGTGGTTAGAGCAATACTTATATAAGGAAATCCATGAAATTTTCTTTGCATCCTTCTCCTCTGAGCTGTACGAGTGGATCACAAATCTAACAGATAGTCAGGGAAGGTGTAGGCTTGACAAACCGATTGTGTGTACTCCAGAATTGGTGCACAAACTAGAAACATCAGAAGATAAGATCGCACACACTGTGGACCATTGGCTCGATCGGATTATAGGAGGGTTTATCACCGAGTTCGTGGTAGATATGGTCGTCAGCTACAGCAAGGTGGAACAATTCTTCCTCAAGGGAGCACAAGGTAAGTAGATTAAATTGTTGAACACTTGGATTAAAATGCTATTATTTGAAAAGCGGGTTATGCGAATCAATTGATGCTTGGGAATACGGGAAGTGGGAGGATCTACAGAAACAAAGGTAGCGCCAAAGATAGAAAATAGTCCCTTGATTTCACCACGGTGGGAAAGTGAGGAAGAGCTCACAAAAGTTTCTATGAGAAGTGCGATCAGTCTAATAAGGTAGCGAATTCCACGCATACCACCCCCACCTACACCACCACCGGTTTCACCATCATCACCCCCATCTTCGCCCACAATACCTCTGCCACCACTACAGTTCAATATGGCGAGCGCAATAAAATTTCTGGTATTCAGAGGAGTAGGGAATGAAGATCCAGACCATTTTGGTTTGTAGTAAAGGCTGTAGGGGAAGCACAAGGAGTCGTGAATGACAATATAAAGAAGGAAATGCTAGTAAGTGCGTTGCAAGATCGTGCGCTAACATGGTACATTAAGAATTCTAATGACTATCCAAACACGAAGATTGCAAATATCCAAGCCGCTCTGAACAAGGAATTTAACAGGCCAAAATCGGAGACACAATCTATTATCGGGTTTAAGGAAATCGTAATGCTTCCAGGCGAGACCCGATGACTGAAGAGTAATTCGCGAATCCAACATGACCTTGATGGATGGACAACACCATGCATGGTTTGTAGTGTTACTAACGCCACATTTAAGGACGACGCTGTCACAATAGAAGCTATCCACCCAGGCTGAAGCTTTGGAGATTGCGATGAGACTGCATGAGACCCTAATACAAGATCTTGGTCTGGGAGTCCAACAAATCCATGCGCAACTACAAAATTTGTGTATGGAAATGCAGAGTTTGAAACAGGACAGGACGACTTGACCAAAGGCGTGCAAGGAGGTATGGTGCATAAAATGCAAAGGCTAGGGGCATGACAAGGACCACTGTCCAATTTTTGCAAAGTACTTGGCGAGAGGAGGGCTGATGCCATTAAGACCAGAGGCATAAGTAGGACCGAGTGCGGCACCTGCATTATGGTGCACGATTTGTCGGATAGGAGGAAAACACACTACAGATAACTGTCACCTATTACAGAAGTATACGTAGACGTCCTAGCAACTGTTCTGTAATTTTTGCAGGTCGGTAGGCCATGATGAGCTCACCTGCAGAAGTTATGAGTTGATGATGGATCGAACCCCTACCTATAGATTGCAGACCGAAACATAAGCCCTCAATCCAAATACAGGGATGACGCATACTGGATTTTAGGGGCACGGACAAGGTTGAGGTGGAATGGAACCAGGAAGGGGTCACAGACAACTAATTTGTTACAATTGCGGACGGCTAGGGAACTATGCCCGCAATTGTACAAATCCAACAAGAGCATCATGTTTGTACTGTACCCAATTTTATCATGAGATGGAGGACTACCCTACACTGATGGCGAGGTTACGCGATAAAGGAGTACTCCAGCCTCCCCCAACTCAGAACCTACAAATGATGAGGTTTGAGCCACGTGAAGAGGACCCAAATATAAAAATAGTGTTTTGAAGTGGTATCACAACAGGAGATGACAAAGGTGAGTAGCTAGAAGAAAGTGCATGGGTTTGTAAGGCTCCTACAAAGGAACCTAAATTTGATTTGGAGCTCACAAAGGAGAAATTCATGGAAGCTAAGAAGAGCTTCATGGAGGCCTCCACTTCAGGTAGTAAGGATCAACTAGAACTGGGATTGATCCTTCAATGATCACTACGTTTCTAGAGACATGCATGAAACTGTTGCACAACAACAAATTTATAAAAGGACTGTAGGAACTTATCACTAGGTGTGTTGGGTCCAGAGAACTGCATGTAGTCCAGAAACTTGGAAAGCATGCATTGCGAACAGGAAGGGAAATGAGATTGACTATGTAAATTGGGGAGTATGAAATGGATCAAGTAATTATGGATCTTGGATCGGACGTGAATGTACTGCCAAAGTAAACATGGGAACACATGGGTAGACCCACATTACAATGGTCTCCTATTCAATTGTGAATGGCGAACCAGTAGAAGATCCTATCGATGGGAAGATTGCAGGGGATAACAGTAGACATCAAAGGTGCGAGCATGTTGGCAGATTTCAAAGTGATAGAGATTGTCGATGATAGCAGTCCCTATCCCATGCTACTGGGAATAGATTGGGACACTGATATGAATAGAGTAATAACTCTAAAGAAGTGAAAAATGAATTTTGAGAAAAAGTCACTACATGTAGTGGTACCTTTAGACCCTACGAAAGGAGCGCGCTACATGGAACTAGTGCGTGACAACGATAGCGATGACGATCTTGACTGTATCTACAAGATAACCACTCAAGAGTAGGATTGGGTGAATCCAATAGCAAATGGTAGGATTTCGTGGGAGCGTGAAAGCTCCTGCACTTTGGATTTGGATGAAGAAATAGAACGATGACAGAATCGGTTACATGAGGTAACCACGCTCAATTGTAACATGATTGTAAGATCACTGCACTGTGTGACATCAAAGATAAGGGATCTACCTATGTACGATGGTTTGACAACAGTGGATGAATACCTGGACAAATTTGAAAGAGAAGTGTCGGAACAACAACATTTTGACGCTATGAAATGGGCACTACGCACTACGCCCGTAAGGTGGTGGAGTACACATCAGAGAAGCTTTGAGGATTGGCGTGGATGTAGAAGGATGATGCACCTATGATTTGGGAAACCACAAATGTGGCTAGTAGACAAGTATGATGGATGGGTTCCACATACACACCTCGCGAAATGGACCAAGGTCTATGGAGAAGAGCCAAAGCCTGAATGGGTGCATTTGTTCTGTCATACCCTGGATGTCATATCCATAAGTTGGTATACTGAGATGGAGCTCTGCCATGGTACGAGAAAATGGGATATCTTGCACGAGGGATTTCTGTTAACTTTCACGTTTGAAGATCGTTGGTGGGATACGGTTGATGACGCACTACAACTAATAAAAGAAGCTATCTTCAAAATACCCCAGGAGCCAATAGAAGTGCTTCAGCCAGAATGGGTGACACAGTTGGGTTGCGTGTTGGAGTGTTACAATATAAATGTTGAGGAGGATGAAGAGGACCCACAAAATATTAAAATTCCAGAAATGGAAGGTTGTCATAAGGTTCGAGGACCATTGATTGAGGACCTTGACATCACCATGCTACTAAAAACAAAGTAGGTAAACATTGGAACGGAGGTGGAACTAATGTATGCAATGCTTGGAGACTATTGGGATGATGCCATAGTGGATAAGGTTGCTGAGTTACTTTGTGAATACCAAGACTTATTCCCAACCAAAAATTACAGATTTAAAAGGGATAGTTGGTAACTTATGGATGATGAAGATCACCCTAAAACCCGACGCAAAGCCGGTTAAGGAGATACCTTACCACTTGAATCCGAAATATAAGGAAAAGGCCGACATAGAATTTGAAAAAATGCTCACAGTTAGAATTATTGAGCCAGTGGAAGAATCCAACTGGGTGAGTCCTATTGTAGAACAGGAGAAAAAACATAAGGGTGAAATAAGAATATGGGTGGACCTCAGAAAGTTGAATGACGTCTGTGTACATGACCCATTCCCGACACCGTTCACCAATGAAGTATTGGAAAATGTCAGCAGAAAAGAAGCCTACTCGTTCACGGATGAGTTCTCAGGGTACCACTAGATTAAGATTGCATTGGAAGACAAGAGCAAAACGACCTTCACAATGGAATGGGGCTACTTTAAATACACCGTTATGCCATTTGGGTTGAACAATGCACCAACCATATTTTCACGTATCGTTGTTGCCGCGTTCAAAGAATACATCCACAAATTCTTGGAGGTCTATCTAGATGATTGGACTATCTTCGGATTAGTTAAGCACCATGTAACAAGCTTACGCTTGATGCTAAATACTTGTGGACGACACTAGATTGCATTAAACCTTAAGAAATGCACATTCCTCATTCCCTTTGGAAACCTATTGGAACATGTGGTTTGCAAGCAGGGACTAATGGTGGATCCTGCGAAGATTTCTATTATTCTAAATTTGGAAGCACTCTAAAGTGTTAAACAGTTGCGCACTACCTTGGGACACACTGGGTACTACAGAAAGTTTATCAAAAGCTATGCCCAAATAACCATGCTAATGGAAAAACTATTGAAAAAGAATGTTACATTTTGCTGTAAAGATGATTGCATGAAAAATTTGGATGTCCTAAAGGGGAAATTGACCTCCAATACAATCCCGATCTTCCCAAAATGGGACGTGGAGTTTCATGTCCATGTGGATGCATCGTGTATCACACTAGGAGTAGTGCTCACACATGAGGCCGGTGAAGGCTTGGATCACCCTATCGTGTTTGCAAGGTGGAGGTTGTCCAAAGTACAAAAGAACTATTCCACCAGCAAGTGCGACGCATTGGTGATGGTGTATGCGCTCCAAAAATACCAACATTATTTGCTTGGAGGACATTTCAAGATGTATATCGACCATTCCGCGCTGAAATATCTGGTCAATAAGCTTGTGTTGGGGGGGCGCATGTGCAAGTGTCTTTTATTGTTCCAGGAATATGATCTTGAGGCCGTAGTCAAGTCGGGACGCTTGAACATAGGACCAGAGCATTTATCGCGCATTGAGACAGCCGAGGAACCCACTAATATGGAGGAAGGATTACCTGATGCACAGCTCTTTGCAATGTGCATCGCAGATGGGCACTTCAAAGATATAATCCATTTTCTGACAACAAGGATTTATCCCGAAGGAATACTCTATCCAACAGAAGCAGGAATTGGTGGTTCACGTGGCAAATTTTTCTGTCATTGCAGGGCACCTATACAAAATGGGAAATGGTGAGATATTTTGAAGATATGCACTTGAATTTGAAAGAAGTCAGATCCTCATGGAAGACATGGGGGCACTACAGGAGGACACTATGCAAGATGAGCAACTGTACAAAAGATTCTCCATGCACGGTTATGGTGGCCAACCCTAAACCAGGATTCGAAAGCACACTGTAAGGTCTTCGATATATGTCAAAGGACTATAAAACTATCACAGAGGGACAAGATGCCATTAAATCCATAGATGACACTACAGCTGTTCGCAATCGACTTTGTGGGACCAATCAAACCTGAGGGAAAGACGGGTGCATGCTACATCATAACCACAATAGAGTATCTAACACAATGGGTGGAAGCGCACTACACGACTGTGAAGTTTTTGTTTGAAAATGTATTAACCCGCTTTGGTTTTCTAAAAATCTTAATGAGTGATCGCAGAACACATTTCATGAACGAAACTATCAGCATGCTCACAGAAGAATTCCAGGTGTATCATTAGAAAAGTACACCATACCACCCACAAGCCAATGGGACTATAGAAGCTTTCAACAAAATATTGGAGACTGCATTGACCAAAGTGTGCAACGCACAGTGAAATTATTGGGACCTGTATGTACCTACCGTATTATTGGCTTACAGGACAACATGCAAAAATTTGATGGGGACACCCTTCTGGTTAGTTTATGGCATGGAAGTTGTCATGCCGATGGAGTATATTGTACCTAGTCTGTGAATAGTAGTGCTCACAAGAATGACGGATTGTGAAGCTCTAAAGAAACAGCTTGCACAATTGGAAGAACTTGAGGAAGAATGGATTTTGGCTGGATTTCATCAGCAAGTACAAAAGAAGTGTGAAAAATCCTGGCACGATTGCCATATCAAGTTGCACACCTTCAAGGTAAATGACTTAGTGCTGCTGTATGACAGTAATTTTGAAAAATTTCTGGGAAAATTCAGAATGCATTGGCTGGGACCCTACGTGGTTAAGGAGGTCACAGATGGCGGCATGGTCCAGCTAGTCAAACTAAATGGGGAACCCTTCCCAGGTAAAGTAAATGGCAGCTGCTTGAAGCCCTACACGGGTGGGCCAACTATCTGACTAGCCAGCCGAAGCATAGTCTTTGCGACGCAAGAAGCTGGACATAGGTGTAGGACTATAAACATATGCAGTAGACGCCAGTGAAAATGTAAGGAAACAATTTGGCCACGGAGGTCTTAGAATAGAGGAGGGACCAGGTTCAGCAAGCAACAACTCAGTGTGCTACAGACATTAGCACCATACGAGAATAGTTGGAGGGACTCCATGCCAAGATCACTTCATAGACAGAGTGACTTGAGGGCGAGTCACGATGTTTGTGTTGGGGTCCTGTTGGGCATGGAATCCCCCCACAACATGTTTTGGAGCTCAAAGCCCAAGTTTTGAGTAATATTATTGTAAAGCTCCATGAATTGCGGGCACAGAATGTATGTTAGAGTCATAGGGTTGTCCACCCTAAGTTTGAATGTAATGTCGGCCTACCCATGGTTCGCAAACCATGGGATTGTATAAATAGGACGAGGCTCTAAGTTGTAAAGAGATAATACAAAGATAGAATCTAATGGATAGAACAAGATAGCATAGAAGAAGATTCTAAGTGTGTCTTGGGTCGTAGTAGTAGGAAGAGGCTCTGTAGTTGAGTGCGCAGAGGCCTAGTAGAGTCCACAATTGAGTGTGCAGACCCATAAAAATGAGTGCGCAGGGTAGAGTAGAGTTTGTAACTAGAGAAAAGATTAATAAAGAAAGGTTTTGTTACAAATTATGTGCATCTATTCTGATTTATTACATGTTTGATCTCATTTGCAATTATATTGTTTATTTACTGCGCGCACTTGTATGAATTGTGAATATTGTTAAGTATAACTGAAAGTGTACAAATAAGCTAAGTTAATCAACTAATATCGGGCTACTAGAAAGGACTTGGGTAATAACAGCGTTTGGCCCCTGAGTAGGGCTGCGTGAAGGCAGCATATCAGGCTGTGAGGTACAGGTAAGTGCATGTAGGGTCAAATCGTGGACCACTTGAAACCATCAGACATCTCCACGGTGCAGAAACCTAGTTCTAGCACCCTCCCATACTACTTTCTGTGAGACCTTAGTCCAGGCTCCGCAGAGTGTTGTCGAAAGGGCTAGTAGTACCAGGATTTGTTTGGCTAAATCACCTCTGAACCTGGGTCAGGCCCCAACAAGCCAACAACGATCGATGGGAAATGGATCCAACGATACCATCCTTGGCATGAGATGCCCTCAGTGCATTGGCACAACTAAGTCTAGGGAGATCCGGCAAGATGGTATAACATAATCGGATTGGGCATAAATCAGGTCATACTTCAAGGCAACCTAGAGAGTTTCTTCCTCTAATTGAGGAAAATAAAATGTGATATCTTGTCCTATGGGAGCTAAGAGCGACCTAAGAAACCAGTCAAGATAAACATTGTCTTTGAATGTAGGAGCAATACATGTGCTCCTCCTTCTACATCATTCTTGGACATGGTCAGAAAGGTGAGTGGCAGAAGTTTGACGAAATGTTGTCAATAATTTAGTACCGGTGTCATATCAGAGAGGTAACTAGAAATATGAAAGGAATGCTTGAGCCAGAGTCGCAAAAGTGGAATGGGAAGCAAAAGGTTGGTTGACATACCACTTTTCAGCATCTCCAGTGAGTGTGCATTGGAATAACTAAAGACGAATGGAGTCATCAGTTATAGAGTTGGATGAACACCACGTGTTGAAGGATCGGACATGGTTAGTGGGGTCCTCTCCAAAATTACCCTCAAACTTAGGAATGTTGGAGGGAAGCTTATTTGGCATAGTTGGCCAACTAAAATCATGGTGTATGGGGTCATTTATCAATTGGTTGAAATCTAGAAGGCTTAACCCAGCCATAAAAGGAAGCAGAGGAGCTTCCGAAATGGTTCTCATGGAAATTCCGCTAGATGGGACTACAGGAGTAGGACCAGAGTCACTAGCAGGTGGGTTTCCACCACTTCAATTGGCACCAGTTATGAGGACTAAAGGTGGGAGGGAAGACTCAAAATTAGATGAGGAATGAGATAGACCAGAAGAAGAGTCGATATGGGGACTTGTGGAAGGACTCACTCAGACCCTACAGGGAGGAGTGATTCATCCAAGCAGAAACTAGGGGTGAAGACCTTGGAGTCTCCATGAAATATGCCTTGGTGGTGCTATGATGGAAAAGCACTGGTGACACAGAAATGGTGAAGGGTAATAAAAAAAATATTGTTGTCTCTCATGAGGGAGACTGATTAATTAAGTTTATGTCTTGGCTTGGTGGTGTACACCAAGCACCCTTCGCTTTAGGTGTGCTTGTGTGAGTCAAAATTTGTGTTAATTTTAATTAAGCCTACTTGATTGTTTGAAAAAAAGAAAAAAGATGTTGAAAAATGTAAATAAACTAAAATAATGAACAGTAAATTATGCATACAACCCCACTCAAACTAGGTTAACAAACAAGGAGGCTAAATGGTGGAAAAAATGGCTCAAAACACATTGGAAAGGGCCACAAGATCTAAGTGTCAGTGTGACTGGGATCTAATGACTCTATGCTATTGGAAATGATGCAATAAACAACAATAAACCAAAGGGAAAAGTGTTGAAAAAGATAGTATTAAGGGTGAAAAACCTAGGGAAAATGATCGAACCCTAAGGAAAATGGCCAAACAAGACTCAAAAAGGACTTTTGGATGAACAACAACCTATCTTAAGGATTTGATAAAATGATGGTTCAAATTTGTAAATAATGGCTGAAAGCATTGAAAAATCTCAGACTACCTGCTCATATTGACTCTTCCTATAAAGGTGGAAGCAGAATGAAACCCTAAGGGCTTGATTCTTCTTCAACAAGACAAACAAAGCATATATATGCCTAAAACAGGTTGGGATAGTGTTCAAACAACCAAGTACAGTGCTCTTGGAAAAACCTAGAAAAATTATAGAAAAAACTTAGAAAACCCCAAAATCACTGGTACTGACCTATTTTTAGGGGAGATCACACTGTTTGGTCCATGAAGTGTGCTTTGGACCTCTAGATTGCATGTTTGGGGTTGAAAAGTGTGATTTGTGTTCCTTGGTTCTGTTGGGTTGTGTTATATTCTTTCCACGACTAACCTACGTAGTGAATCGGGGGGTTAGAGGGGGGGGGC
>APFE030486060.1:41125-64249 GCA_000404065.3 Pinus taeda
TGGAGATACTTGTGAGAAGTATTATGCTGTGTAATGTTACATGAATCAATCATTAATATACAGATAGTTTGGGTTTTAGCGAGATGCTTTCCCCGGGATACATACTGTGTTAATGTGTGAATGCTCTTGATGTTTTATTGTTATTGATGCTGCTATATTGATGATCAACGTAGAGGAGCTTATGTATTGTGTGTTTTCCGCAATAGTACATGATCAGGATAATCTCCATTGAATATGTGTTAAATTATTCAAAATTTCTACAGAAATATGGAAATGAGGCAAAGAAATAGACGACTATAGTATGAATAGACTAAGCACATAAATCCTAAAGCCATAGAATCCAAAGCTTGCATCTAAACCATTTTTAGAATATGAAACAATCATCACTTAGAAGAAGTATAATAAGAGTGAAACATTAAAAGGAAATTCATATTTGTACCCTTGAATTTCATGGTAGTTACACCCATGTGTGTCATAATTGTTATGTATTGGTGGCTATGGGGTCTCTATGAAAGAGAAGTATAAACTGATAAAGACTTCAAGTCACAACTCAACCTATCTAAACTAGCTGAAAATAGGGAAAATATAATCAAGAGAAAATCTTGTAGCCTCAAATTTTAGCTGAGAATTCTTGATACTACCTTATATTAAATATTAAGGACAAATTTTGGGTCCTCTAATTAAAGGAAAAGGGTTCCCTCTAAGAATGTTAATTATATGTATATCACCTAGCATTATGAAGAGGTAGATGAAGTCATGACTAAATTGTCTGTTATTAATAAAATTTCCTTTAATGTCACCAATTCTCCTAATTATGAGGAGAAGCTAATGAAATATTTTACTGCGAGTCTTTCATAAGTACTCAATAATGTGCCACATTTCTCAACTGACTTATATTTAAGGTAGAACGGAAAGTAGATCTATTTTCAACCTCTAGTGAAATCCAACGTCAAAATACATTGGAATTAACACTTGTTGAATTTGCAGTTTGAAAAGGGAGTCTGCCACTCTGATTGGTGATCAAAAACTCAATATTTGGCAATGTTTTAGTTTATGCCCACCCATTCAACATTTGAGTTTGCAATGGAAGATCCTCAATATGACTAGTGATAGCAACCAAGCCATGAGATAACATGTGAAGAAGCCTCTCATCCCCCACACTAAGGGCTTGTAAAATTATACAATTTTTTCTACCTTACAATTATTTCAAAATTTACAAAGACACGTAAAGCCATTGTCTCTCTAGGTGTGATAAAGAGGCATGTCCTTTCTGATGCCTAAGGTCTATTGTTAGACATACATTATTGGTTCTTGGTCCAAAAAGTTGTAAGCTAAGATAAATGGATAAATCAACACCTTAACTGAAACCTTTAAAGTTGAAAATGAGATGCTATCTTGTTATTGTCTCAATCATGTTGGTATTCAAGACCATAACCTTGATTTTCCTGTGATCCAAATAGGAGAATACTTAGAGAATGTGCAACTACAATAGGAAATCATAGAGTTTAATTAATTATGGACAATTGTAATATTATGGAAAGACATATAAGATCAACAAATCAAAAAATCCACACATAAACAATAATTTGTTTGGGAGGAAAATCAACTCTGAATTTTGTTAGCAAAGAAATTCTACACCTACAACACATGACCATCATGAAACAACCAAATAACAACAACCCATTTACAGTGGAAAATACCAAATGAATGGGAAATCTAAGGTAATACCAAGTGTTTCATCTCTCATATTAGAGTCAGTCTTGTCAGTCCTTTGTCAGAGATCAAAACTCTTTCTGCATCTCATTTTTAGGTGTCTCGATCCATTCACTCAGCTGCATTCCGCTAGAGGCATGCCATAATCTGACGGAAGGGTCTTTTCAATTAATTCCCCTCATGTCTTGTACCTGCTGGCTTAGGTATTTTCATCAAAGTTATTAAAATCCATCACAGTCAATTTTTGATCTTTTAATGGACAAGAGTCATTTCAGTGATTAGGTCTAGGGTTTGCAAATTTTTGTTGTCAAATAATACTTGCAGGCCAAAGGAAGGCTCAATAATTCACTCAAATGATGTTTATGAGTAAGAAAAGATGAATTTTGGAAAACCAAGAGCAGTTTTCTTCCAAGATAGGCCAAGGAAGAAAAACCTCCTTCACGTTTTACACAGGTGTCATGGTTTTAGAGAAATGTCAAAAACACAATTGCCTCGGGAGAATTAGTGCACCTCTAAAGCGATGTTGGGGAAATCAAGTTTTCTCATAACTTGGTTATCCAAATGAATTTCTTGATACGTAAAATGACAACTAGACACAAACAAATTTCCAATGAGCTATCATGAGCTCAATTTGGAGTTGAGGAACACCTTCAAAAGTTGACTGCAACAACACTCTACCTTGAGGTAGCTTCATCTGGCACATTTTGACTAGTCTTGGGTGATTTACCTTTTGACAGGGAAAATGAACTCCAAATTGAAAAATTATAGTTGGGTTGGAAACTAGACTCACCTTTCTTTCGAACGAGCTATCCAGAACCCAATTTGGACATCGAAAGTGCCTCCAAAAGGCTCCTGCAAAAAGACATGGCGCATATAGCTTTGGGCGCGGTGCATAGGATTGGGAGCTCCAAATCACAAATGGTTTGCATTTTTGGATTCAGCATAAACAATAATGACTAATGGTGTATGACCAAGAAATTTGGAACATATTTGGGGCACTTTTTTTCATTTGACAAATGTTTGTGCACAAAACAGGGTTTTTCTCCCTGTGCGCCGTGCCACTGGCCCGACGCTTAGGATTGGGAGCTCCAAATCAAGAATGGTTTGCATTTTTGGATTTAGCATGAAAAATAATGACTGTTGGTGCATGGACAAGACGTTTTGGCAAGTTTTGAGTCCCCAGGAGGTCAAAAACACTAAAACAATGACCTCTCTGCCCCTATTTTGACACAAAGGAAGCAGTCTTGGGAGATTGAAGTTTTGGAGGGGAAATGAGCACCAAATTCAGAAATCCCACTTGTTTTGGAAAGTAGGCAGACAAGGCTTTCTAACAAGAACACTTGGGAACAATTTGGACTCCAGCAGGTGCCTCACAATTGCCTCCAAAGTGGCACAGCGCATATAGACCAAAAGGCCAAAATCACTTCCACTCCGTGACATTTCGATTCGCAGCTTTCTCCAAGTGGGCCCACTCATTTACACTACACTTTTTTCAGCACCTGAGGAAAAGTTTAAAGAATATTTTCACTAAAGGTTGGCTTCTATCCAAGTGGAAAAGGAAGGCGAGCCGTCACCCAAGCCATTTGTCATTTTTGTAACGCTGCACATGTAACTAATGGTTGGCTTTCCATTTCCAGTTTGTAATCATTTGAAAAACTCGCCAACTATGGGTCGTTCTATTTCTCAATGGCATAGTCTATTTATTGTATGCAAAACCATTTGCAAAGGGTTGGAATTTCTGGGAGCAGTGTGGAGGAGAAACCCAGCACTCTCATTGTACAGTTTTGGCAGAGATTTTAATGAAATGATGCAGTTCTGATTCCTGAGATTCCTGTGGTATGGGTTTAGCAATGTGTTTCTTCTTTGTTTCATATGTAACTTGTAATTTCCCACAGTTCATTCATATTCATTTCCAGTTGAATGTTTTCTAATTAGGAAAGGTAGAATCCAAATTTATTGCTCTGCCTTGGAAAACATTCATCCTTCGTGTTTCTTCTTCTGTCTGAAAAGGATTCATGCTTATGCCCTTGTCAGCTTTCTCAGTAATCTTTCCACTCCATATTATTTAAATATGATTGCTAAACTTATTGCCTATCATGCCTCAAGAAATAATCTGTGTCTTTGATTTAATTTCTCAGCTCATGCTATCCTTTTCCCCCATACAGCCCAGAAAACTCAGTCATTCATTAAATTACCTCTTTCATATATGTTTACTAGCCTAAAATCAGTTTCCTATTTTGGTCACCTCCAGCCCCCTTGATTTTCTCTCACTGAGCGTGACCCGAAGAGAGCCCTCTCTTTTCTGGTAGGGCTAGCTACCAGACTGAGCGTGGTTTGTGGTTACCATGAATTTTTCCTTTCTTCAGCCTAAGGTAGATTTAGGTGGTAACATAGTGGCGACTCCACTGGGAACAAATGGTTTTCCTGAAGATTGTTTCGCCCCAGTACATCTATCAGGCTCAGATCTGATGGTTGATGGTGAATAATGATCAGACATAATAAGACGGCTGAAATCATTCACCTAGCAACTCCTTTCACTTAAGAATATAGCAATTGATGCTTCATGGTGACTCCACTGCAGAGGGATCAATAGCTTTGAGATTTTTTAAAATGGAGTGGATTGCAAGAAGATATACTCCCATGAGCTGAGATCACATTCCTGGCTTTCGAAATAAAATTCTGAAGGTAGATTGGTCAAGGATTCTGTGTAGGTTTAAAGATGATGGTAAGAAGGACGCTGCTTTACATCTAGTTTGATTTCACATGCATATTCACAAGTTGAAGGTTGATTTTCCTGAAGATTGCTTAACGAAGATATTCCTGGCCACTCTAGAAGGTGAAGCCCAATCTTGGTATGAATGTTTGCCGCCTGCTTGTATTTACTGTTTAAAGGATTTTCATGCCATGTTCTTTGAGAAGTATGAAGACTCTTATCCAACATTAAATTTAGTTCATGACTGTTGCAAATACGCTGATGGTTTTATTGAAAGCCCTGAAAAATATTATGAAGATGATAATTTCATGGATGAAGAGATCATGGAAGCCTTGTGTGAAAACCCATTTCAGCAGCATGAAGATGATCAGGAAAATTTGTAGCATGAGAAATATTTTAGTATGGTGGAAGATGAAGGAGTTTTGCCTCTTGATAGTCAACATGAACTACATGAAATGGATCAGTAGTATGAGGAAAATTTATATACTGCTTCACTTGAAATCAATGAAGACAATCACTGTTTGAGCAAGAGAAAACAAAAAATATTATCTCCTCTGTCTGAAGACGAGATAGATCAACTCTTGCACGGTCATGTTCCAGCTCAAGCTAAAGCAGATTTGCAGTGCACACATGCTCAAGAAAGTGTTGGTGAAACGTTTCCTCTTATGAAAAGGATGACAGTCCTGTAAACAAATTTATAGATCAACAGGTTGAAGATGTCCATATGACTAAAAGTGATGAAAGAAAAAGTGTTGTTTCAGATCTGTCCATAGAAGAAGACAACATGTAAGGAAGTCCAGTTCTAATTCTAGAATGTGATAATGTCACAAAAGCCATTTCAGATGTAGATTGAGATTTTGATGACCAAGAAAACCTTGTACTAAGTCCCATGAAAGAGAACTCTGCTGCTGAAATCATCTGGGATGAAGAAGATAGAGTTTTGGATCCAAATGTTCTAATGTCATCAGAAAACAATCTTCATGAAGAGGTAATCCAGTTAGCTCATGAACAACAAGATGAGATCTTTGCTCAAGCAAGTGAAAACGTTCCTCTGGATGAAATTATGGTAGATGATAGAAATGTTATTGTTAGGTTTCAAGAATTATTTCAAGTTTCTTTTCCCATGATTGATGAATGAAAAGACAATCTGGCTATCATATCATATGAAGACGACCTACAATATATTAAGACTTCAGCAGACTAGACCATTCAGGATTCCCTTTCAGACTCTTCCTCATATGTCTCATGTTTTGAAATGTTCTTTGAAGAGGAAATATGCTCATCTATTTGTTCAAATATTTTTGAAGACCGGGAACATACTCTTATTTATGAAAAAATATCAGCATCACAAGAAAAGGACACCTTGTTTCTTCAGTAGGAGGAAAATCTTCATGTCTTTCATGATCCAATGGCAAATCTATTGCAGTCAGCAGTGAAGGTGATCATTGCCATATTCAGTGATGAAGGAGATCATGGTCAACTATCTTTTTGGATGCCCAGTTACCAGTATCTGTTGTTGACCAGGAGATCTAATCAGGAAAATCAATCAAGAAAGCATCTGCTTGATTGGTTATATTGGAAGACACATTACACATGATTGTACATATTGCATTAATATGCAGGTGGCTGTCATCATAATTTGAAACCCTTGAATCTTGATGGACTACTGCCATTGAATAAGTTTAGTCAGTTCTTGTTTTAGTTAAGACGATCATGAGTCATTTCCTTTTGCATTGAGTCAGTTTTTTAGTCATGTTGGTTTCGTAATTAATGTCGGTTTAAGTCAAGTTCCAATCAATAAATGTGTCAAATTCTTGTGTTGTTTGTCGAAATAATGACACCATAGACCAATGGACGAAGGCACTGTCTGCTCACCAAAAGATCTGCAGTTCTTGGCACCTCCAAGGAGCTGGAGCTACCATCTCCCATTAGAGCCAATGTTAGAGTCAGTCTTGTCAGTCCTTTGTTAGATATCAAAACTCTTTCTGCATCTCATTTTTTGGTGTCTTGATCCATTCACTCAGCTGCATTCTGCTAGAGGCATGCCATAATCTAACGGAAGGGTCTTGTCAATTCATTCCCCTCATGTCTTGTACCTGTTGGCTTAGGTATTTTCATCAAAGTTATTAAAATCCATGACAGTCAATGTTTGATCTTTTAATGGACAAGAGTCATTTCATCCATTAGGTCTAGGGTTTGCAAATTGTTGTTCTCAAATAATACTTGTAGGCCAGAGGAAGGCTCAATAATTTACTGAAATGATGTTTCTGAGCAAGAAAAGATGAATTTTGGAAAACTGAGAGAGGTTTTTGTCCACAAAAGGCCAGGGAACAAAAAACTCCTTCACTTTTTACACAGGTTTCATGGTTTTAGATAAATTTCAGAAACACAATTACCTCAGGAGAATTGGTGCACCTCTAAAGCGACCTTGGGAAAATCAAGTTTTCTCCTAGCTTGGTTAGCCAAATGACTTGCTTGATGAGTAAAATGAAAGACACAAATATATTTGTAATGAGCTATCATGAGCTCAATTTGGAGTTGAGGAACACCTTCAAAAGTTCACTGCAACAGCACTCTGCCTTGAGGCAGCCTCATCTGGCACATTTTGACCAGTCTTGGGAGATTTGATTTTTTATAGGTAAAATGAATCCCAAATTGAAGAATTCTAGTTGGTTTGGAAATTATACTCAAAGACCTTTCCAACGAACTATCCTGCACCCAATTTGGACACCAGGAAGGCCTCCAAAAGGCTCCTGCCAAAACGTGTGGCGCATATAGCTTTGGGTGTGGCGCTTAGGATTGGGAGCTCCAAATCACAAATGGTTTGCATTTTTGGATTCAGCATGAAACCTCATGACCGATGGTACATGGCCAAGAAATTTGGAGCATTTTTGGGGCACTTTTGGTCATTTGACAAATTTTTGTGCACAAAACAGGGTTTTTCTGCCTGTGTGTCGCGCACTGGCGCGACGCTTAGGATTGGGAGCTCCAAATCAAGAATGGTTTGAATTTTTGGATTTAGCATGAAAATTCATGGTTTTTGGTGCATGGACAAGAAGTTTGGGCAAGTTTTGAATCCCTAGGAGGTAAAAAACACTGAAAAATGACCTCTCTACCCCTATTTTGACACACAGGAAGAAGTCTTGGGAGATTGAAGCTTTGGAGGGGAAAATGAGCACCAAATTCAGAAATTCCACTTGGGTTGGAAATTAGACAGGAAAGGCTTTCTAACAAGAACACTTGGGCACAATTTTGACTCCATCAGGTACCTCAAAATCACCTCCAAAGAAGCACGAAGCATATAGATTTGGGCGCAACACATATAGACCAAAAGGCCATAATCACTTCCACTCTGTGACATTTCGATTCATGAATTTCTCCAAGTGGGCCCGCTCATTTACTCTACACTTTTTTTGGCACCAAAGGCAAAGTTTAAAGAGTATTTTCACTAAAGGTTAGCTTCTATCCAAGTGGCGAAGGAAGGTGAGCAGTCACCCAAGCCATTTGTCATTTTTGTAACGCTGCACCTGTAACTAATGGTTGGATTTCCATTTCCAGTTTGTAATCATTTTAGAAACTCCCCAACTATGGGTTGTTGTATTTCTCAATGGCATAGTGTATTTATTGTATGCAAAACCATTTGCAAAGGGTTGGAATTTCTGGGAGCAGTGTGGAGGAAAAACCCAACACTCTCATTGTATAGTTTTGAAGAGATTTTAATGAAATGATGCAGCTCTAATTCCTGACATTCCCGTGGTATGAGTTTAGAAATGTGTTTCTTCTCTGTTTCATATGTAACTTGTAATGTTCCACAGTTCATTCATATTCATTTCTAGTTGAATTTTTTTTAAGTAGGAAAGGTAGAATCCAAATTTATTGCTCTACCTTAGAAAACATTCATCCTTTGTGTTTCTTCTTATGTCTGAAAAGGATTCATGCTTATGCCCTTGTCAGCTTTCTTAGCAGTATTTCCACTCCATATTATTTAAATATGATTGCTAAACTTACTGCCTATCATGCCTCAAAAAACAATCTGTGTCTTTGATTTAATTTCTCAGCTCATGCTATCCTTTGTCCCCATACAGCCCAGAAAACTCAGTCATTCATAAAATTACCTCTTTCAAATCTGTTTACTAGCCTAAAATCAGTTTCCTATTTCGGTCACCACCAGCCCCCTTGATTTTCTCTCACTGAGCGTGACCTGGAGAGAGCCCTCTCCTGTCTGGTAGGGCTAGCTACCAGACTGAGTGTGGTTTGTGGTTACCCTGAATTTTGCCTTCCTTCAGTCTAAGGCAGATTTAGGTGCTAACATCTCATACATGAGACAAGACACATCGACTCTAAAAAAATGACAATAAGGATTTCAATAATTTTAGAATTTAGAAACTAGAACATTTACATGATATAAATAAAATCATACAACTAGTACTTACTAGTACTACATCAATGATGATCAAATGGAAAACACAAGAAGTTAGAACCATAAATTGCGGTCTTCTCATTAAGTCATAAAAGTCAGAATGTAGAACACATACTAGATAGATATTGATTCAATTCCAATATAGATTGGAATGCCAATGGAAAATACAAAATAGCATGGATACTAGAACCATAGATGGAAGAATCTCATAGCCGCTGACTATCAGTAGTTCTCCTCGATGCCATAGTCATCAAAATTTGTGCATTGCCATTGTTGTCTCATTCATCATCCTCATGCTCTATACCTCATCCAATCTATGCATATTCTAGTGCGGAGGATGAATGCTCAAGAGGAACATCATCAACAAAAGTGACAATCTATAACACTAGTCTAGAGGGAGTGGCCTAGGCTCTACACTTCCATAATGAAGAAGCCCTAGATGTACTAGGAAAGGGAGATCTAACACAGTGAAGGAAGCCCTAACACTTCCCTATGGGGAAGCCTTAAACGATGACCTATGGAGAAGCCCTAAATGTTGCCCTATGAAGAAGCAATAATACACAACCATGGAAATGAAGGCAGAAACCCTAGTTGCAGGTCTAAGGAGAAGAGATGTCGTAAACCTCGCTGCTATGCTACCTAATGGAGATGGCACATAAACATTGTCCTAGAAGAAGTGCTCTACACATGGCATGCCCTTGCTGTCATGAAAGGAAAAGTCCTTATCCTATACACAGTCATGAAAGGAATACCATTGCTGTCATGGAAAGAATTCTCTCACACGTAAACGCTGAGATAAAGAAGCCACACCTTTAGCTATCCCTAACGATGTTCTAAATAAGGATGCTATATCTGTTGTTTGGATTGAATTATAGTGATGAATGACCGATCAAAGTGTTATGATGAATGTTGTAACATTATAGACAACATATTATGTGATAGCAAGATGTATGGTGCAACAATGGTGTAGCAGTATGGACAACAAGATGTATGGATAGCTAGATGTATGGTGTAGCAATGGTGCAGCAGTATGGACAACAAGATGTATGGTGCAGCACTGGGACAACAATGCTACATGGTGCTACAATGATACAAAAATGGGACAACAAAGGCAACTTGGTGCAGTATGGTGTAGCGTATGGTACAACAATGGGATAACAATGGTCAATGGCATATAGTGCACAATGGGATGGTACAATGGTACAATGGTACAACATGGGACAACTAGTACTTAGTGCAGTAAATTCATCGTGCTATTATGGTATGGAAAAACATAACGGAATAGCCATGACATTGTGCAACAATGGCACAATGGGACAACCATGACATAGTGCAGGAATGGCACAATGGAATAGTCATGACATAAGTGCAGTAGTGGCACAACGTGATAGCCATGACATTGTGCAACAATGGCACAATGGGACAACAAGAATGTGCAACATGGTGTACCATGATGACGAGATGCAACACAATGATAGGTGAAGAAGTCATCTTGGAGAGTTAGTTGAAGCAACATGTCTTTTGATCTCATGTATCATCTTGTTAGAGATGATCTATGCTCTTAACTAGATAAGTCAAAGTGTTGACCTATGTTGTAAATGGACTATCTATCTCTCTCTCTCTTTGTTGAACTATTGAAGAACATATAAGAAGAAATTATCAAGGGTTTCCCCACATTGGGGATTTTTACTGGCTAACATATCTTTTGTCCTCTTGTCTTGGCTTGTCTTCTGCGATTTATGTTTATGTTCTATCTATAGCTAACTTTAATGCTGATGTGATTGCTAATCTAAAAAAGATATTGAGATAACTATGAAAATTGAAATAAATTGATTTAAGCATAAAACATACCTAAACTTAACATGGTATCAGAGCTGAGGTGAAGAAAAAGCCTAAGAAAGAGTGAAAGAGCAATCAATGAAGACAGTTGGGAAATGACAAAAGGATCAATGGATTTCTCATCCCTCTTCAAATTCACCAAGGGTAAAGTCAAAGTAGATTATATCATCAGAATGGTGCAGTGGAAGCTTCTAATTTCCTACCTACGGATCACTTCAATGGGAAGTCCAGATCTGAGGGTGAAAGGAAAGGTAGATGCCTTGCTTACAATAAGTTCGGCCATTATGCGAAGGAGTGTCCAAATGCTAGGGACACATCTACTGATGAATATAACAATCAATGCAGGGACATATTCAATGATCGAAGGAATGACAGATATTGCAGGTCATCAAGAAAATGACCAACTTTTCAAGGAGAGCAAGGAACCACATGTATGAAGAATCAATTATTGTTTATGATAAGATAAATAATCATTATCTTGTATTAGCCCTCTCCTTTAGATTTTGTGGGAATCTAGATTATTTATTATAGTGCTTCAAGGCACTTTATTGGGTAGAAGGGCGCTCTCTAGAATTTGGTAAGGAATAATCATGTGATTATACTTGGAGCTGATGCTACCTATCTCGAAAGGGGTGTAGGAAATGTTACCCCTTAATTGAATGATGTTAACTTGATTGATTTATAGAATCTCTTTTATGTACCTAATCACAAGAAAAACCTGGTGTCAATTTCAGCAATGGAAGTCAAAGGTTTCAGGGTGGAATTCATCAATGGAAAGTAGATGTTTGAAAATATAATTTCCAAAGATTCTTTTATTCATGGGTTTAGGGTTCGAAATTTGTACCAAGTTGTAGGATGGTCCATTGGGGACCATGTTAGTTGATGCATCTCATCTATAGCACCAGAGGTCTGCTTATTGTGGGACTCTACCCGATGTGAGTCAAATGGTGACTGGGATGCCTGAATTCAAAAGGAGAATGAAGGTACATGTTTGAGATGTACCAAAGGAAAATATTATAAAGGGACCATTCCCCTCATGTAGAAGGACCATAGACTTGGAACAACCTGAGGGGTTTGAGATTCATCGGGAATCTCATGTATGTAGGTGGAAGAAATCCCTTTATGGCTTGAAGAAAATCACCCCGAGTTTGATATGAGAGGGTTGATAGTTGTTAGATGAAGCTGAGATTCACTAAGAGTGAAGCCGATCCAAACCATTGTTTGAAGATTGTGGATGATAGACCTCTCATACTGACACCTTCAAATAATGACCTATTTTTGATAGGAGCAAACCTTTTCACTTCTAGAAGTAAGAGGGAGTTGGATTCCAAATGTGGAATGGTAAAATGCAAGCCCGTGACTAACTCGAGGATTTTAACTTTCAAAAGTTATATTGTGATGATGCCAAACCAAATTTGGGAAATGCCACTGAGTTTCATAAACTCATTTGCATTAATGTTCTTGGTGAAATTTTGTCCGTACATATGTTTTCCAATTAGCATGTTCAGTTCCTATTTGGTTGAGCCTCACTAGATTGATGCCAAGAATCATCTAAGATATCTTCCGGGCACAATCTATCATGGATTGAGATACACTGCCAGAAATATGAAGCTGCATGATTATTCAAATGTTGACTAGGCAGTGAGTGCAGAGGATCACTAGAGGACTTCTCAGTGATGCTTCTCTTTGGATTCTGCTTCGATATCGTGGATGAGCAAGAAGCAGAAGTCTGTTGCTATAAGCACCACTCGGACCAAATACATAGCTACGAGTATGATATTGTGTGAAGCTGCCTGGTTGCGGAATCTCTTCAGTGATCTAATTGTACACATGATTAATACCACTGTGATCCTCTGTGACAACCAATGGGGGATTAGATTTTCAAGGAAACCCTTATTCAATGATTTATCCAACAGATAGACATCAGATACTACCTTATCTTAGATATGGTAAGTTGATGAGTGAGGAGCCTCCATCACTTTGAGACTGATGTATAGGTCGCAGAAATTTTGTCAAAGCCCCAAGGAAAGGTCAAATCTGTGACTTTCCCGAATGACTTGGAGTCGTTCAGAGACCTTCGTATAAGGGTCCTACATGTTGCATGCATTGAGCTTTGGGAGATCTGGGGGGCTTGGTGTACTTACTGGAACAACACACAACCATACGGTGAATCATCTTCCCATAATGGTGCACTGTGTATAGGGTGAATAGCTCAGCCTTCCCCTGTGATACCCTGAGGTGACTTTGGGATAGGATGATTCACTCTTTGGTGAGCTAGGATGATTAGTTCTCCTGTGGGACAGGATTATTAGTTCTCTTGTTGAGGCATCCTGCCCATGTAGTCTAGGACTCATGAGAAGTACCTCTCATCTGATCAATGAGCAGGGAAATGGGGTTAGGGACCATAATAGTACTATTGATAGACACATCGTTGCATATACCATACTCCCTGTGCTAGGATGACCTCCAAGTGATCTAGGATCAATGTGAGTGGTTTGAGACAGTCTCTCGTGATATTGATCTAGGATCAATAAAACTCACTTCGGGTCAGTAAGAGTGATATGACACACTCTCTTAAGATGAAACTGACTTCGGGTCAGTAGAGAATGGTATGCGACATTCTCAATCAATTCTACTTCTTCATGGTTTAGCAGAGTAGAGCAGAGCTCAACAGACCTTAATATAGCTCAACAAAAAGGAGAAGACCTAAGCAGAGCTTAGTAGAGCAGAGCTCAGTAGAGCAGAGTAAAGCAAAGATCAGAAAGGCAGAGCAGAGTAGAGAAAAGCAGTGCAAGGAACTGATGGTAGAGATAGTATAGTCAGACATATGGATCAGGGAATGGAGTTCTCCCTAGTTGAGAAATGAATACCATTGTTGCCATAGAAGGAATGCTCTCACACGTAAATGCTGCAATAAAGCAGCCACACATTCAGCTATCCTTAATGTTGTTCTAAATAAAGATGCTCTATCTACACTTTGGATTGATTCACAATCATGAATTATAGATCCAAGCCTTATGATGGATGTTGTAATCTTATAGACATCATAGTATATCACAACAAGATGTATGGTGTAGCAATGATGCAACAATATGGACAACAAGATGTATGGACATCAAGATGCATGGTGCAATAATGGTATAGAAATATGGACAACAAGATGTATGGTGTAGCAGTGGGAGAAAAATGCTACATGGTGCTACAATGATACAACAATGGGACAACAAAGGCAACTTGGTGCAATATGGTGCAACATATGGTACAACAATGGGGCAACAAGGGTTAATGGCATATAGTGCACAATGAGACAGTAATGTTCCAATGGTACAACATGGGACAACTAGTATTTAGTGCAGCAAATTCATGATGATGTTATGGTATGGCAAAGCACAACGGTACATCCATGAAATTGTGCAGAGGTGGCACAATGGGACAACCATGACACAGTGTAACAGTGGCACAATGGGACATCCATGACATAGTGTAGTAATGGCACAATGGGACAGTCTCATCAAGAGCTATAGGATTGGTCTAAAGATCCTTCAATTCCAACATGTATTCATAGAGATATGAATTTATTTATGTTATGTAACAATTCGTCAATGTCGGCCAGCAACCAAATTATCCCCATCTATCCCCAATGTTTTATTATAAATAGAAGAGGTTTTCAATTCATTTTGTACACACACTTCACTCTTCATCTCTCCCCACTTGTTTAGGGTTTTGGTGGTAAGAGAGATCTAGATGATGAAGCCTTAGAGAGAGGAGTAAATGAGATAGTCTGGCAACAGTCAAGAATTATTCTATACATTGACCTAATAGAGATGTGATGCCCTAACCACAGTCCAAACTAGGAATTGAAGATCTTGTTCAGTTGTTATAGGCATATTTGGGCACAACAACCCCAAACCTATATGTCAAGGTATTAGGGCTCATCAACCACTAAAAGAGTTGTTTCATACCCTAAGGTAACATAGTCATCTGAATACATCATTCCTCAAAAGTTTCATCTGAGAAACCATCCAGAAATTGCCTAACTTCAACCATATTGACTGCTCCACTGACAAAGTGCAATGCATAGTGAGTGATACACTGCCAGGGTGTGATGCATACTATTTAGGACTTCTATATGGTGCGATGGGTGAGGATGGACAAATTTCTGGGACATGTGTAAGTTGGTTGCTGATGGAATCTTCTAGAAAAATTTCCTTTGCCACTTGCCTCTCTGAATTTTCCCAAGGATGAATAAGGGATCTAAGAAAATCTCCAATCCCTTCCCTTATGGAACCAATTGGAACAAGTGGAATGAAAGTAATCAAACCCCATGGATGACTCACACCCTTGCAAACATCTATAAATGGATCCCTCATCCAAGAGATCTAGAGGATGGAATATTGTGAATTGCAAGGAAGTGTTAATAGTTTGTAATTGAGGAAAGAGTATTGTATTCTCGTTGGGATGATCTTGCTATTTCATGAGGTGAAGAAGGATTGAAGCTACGAGGATGATGCTCAATCAAAAAATTAGGTTGTAATTATCCTCTCTATTAATAAAGTTGTTCAAGTTTTCTTCCATATGATTGTGAAATTGGGAATGTTATCATTTGTGAATGCTATCATTTGTTCATTATATATTTGATTCTGTAATGTTTATGTTGTAATAGATCACGATGCTTTGACGGTTCTTTTTTGTTCTACTTGTGCAGGTACTCTCCAACCATGTTAAGTATGGGGAGGAGTTACAAGATCTGTCAAACGAGAGAGAGATCAAGAAAGGGATTAAGTGGAAGTTCTAGGTTGGTTCCATTGTCTTTCTCTTATCTGTTACATAGAAGAAATCATTGAATTGCTTTAAACTGTTATTTCTAGGGTAGCTGCCAAACCTAGAGGGTTAGCATTCTTTAGGAATATTATTTTTCCTAGAAACAAATTGGCGACTCTACTGGGGAATGAACATATGTTTGTTTGTTGTTATTGTTTTTCTATGTTCAATTTGATAAACTATAGACAGAGTCTGAAGTCAGCCAAGTAGCCTTCAAACTGCTCTTGCTTTGCAATTGAACAGTAGATGAATGTTGCTTTAATAAATCTCTGGTTTGGTTTATGAATTAAAAATTTGACTTACAAGCACATATAGATGCCCTTTTGGTAGCTCATTAACCTCTCAAGACATTCCAACATACTTTTCTCATCATTGTTCATCAAAACCTATCTTAATTCATTGAAAATAGCTCCACATTTGAGCCAAAATCCATTTCAGTTGCACTCCCTGGACCATCACACTATCTTCCAATGTGACTTAATATGCATATCACCTCCTGAGTGTAATAAGTTTGATGCATCTCAATTTCTATGAAGCCTAGGTACGATGATTGACTGAACTCTTTTTCCATCTAGAAATTGTGGGTTTTTTACCTTATCTTCAGTTTTGTTTGGTTGTTTTGCTGCAAATGAATAGTGCCTCTTTACTGAAGCTTACATGCATCACTTAGATCAACCTCAATTACATTAGGATTAGTGGATGTTTTTGTGTATTTGTTCCTCATTTACAATCCTTTGTCAAAAAGTTGTTTTAGTCGATTTGTCACTTTGGTAGAAAAAGTGTTGTAATTTTCATTTTTTGTCGAAAAGAGAAGTGACGTAAATTGTTCCTTCCCTTGATAATCGATTGAAATTTCCTTGATGAATTTGATTTGATTTGTTTACATTCAAAGTGTCGAAAGCATTTTTTTTCAAAATTGAAAGTGTCGTTTTTGGGTCTTCCTCTCTCTTGAAGAATAAATTGTCGAAAATATAATTTTGAGTGAAATATATCAGATCTTTACTGCATTTAGTTTTCCTTTTGGCATCTTTCACATTAAGGAGAATGAAAACAAATATATGCATTTTCATTTATCATTTTTTTATTTGTGTGTGAAAAATGATTTAGGGAAATGCACTAGTGTGTGCTCTTTGCTTAAAAGCATTGTTATCTTCTTTCCCTAGTAGCTAGGATTTTCATTGCTCAAATAGACAAAGATTGTTTATCATTGTAGATTGCATCTTTGGGATTTCAAATCATCATCATGCGATGAAACATTGAAAGGAAAACTCTAAACAATATCAACTTTAAAATAAATTTCAATGAACCTAACAACGCTTTGGAACTGAATGCAACATATATAAAGGTCTAAGCTAGTGACGTGTTCCGGTGTCATTAAAACTAGTGGCTATCATCTTCATTGAAGGTTGGGTGATTTCTCCTCCTTGATACGAAAAGTGTTAGCATGGACTTGTGCTCCCCGTACCGTCGTGTATATATTGGGAGACCAGAATAGGCATAAATCCTTTATCCATAGGAAGCTGAGTCTGCTACCTTATTGATCACAATGCACTGAACATAGCATTCAGGAATATTGACTACTGTACATAATTCCTTGGTAATTTGTTTTAAATTTATCACCAAGGTGTATATTACAGTTTTTCGATTGGTTTGGTAATCCCTTTGTCTAGATTTTCCAAAGTAGTAACTTTCATTCCTTTTCGACTCCATAAAAGAAAAGGTCCATCTGAGCACTTGCCCTTTCAGGCTCATTAAAAATCAAAGGAGACTAGAGCCATCTTTAGCTTTTTCTCGACTCTTTAAAATTTAAAAAGAAAAGTTGCGTCTAAAAGTGTCGTTAAAATTAATTTATCGCAAATAACATCCATATTCATTAGTTGATCTTAGGTTGAAACATATGGCGACAAATTCGGAGTCCACTGATCAAGTTATTCCTTTTGATAAGAATCCTAGTCCTTTTCATTCTTTCATAAATATTGGTGCTCCTTATATGGCTACATTGTCCCTTCCGAGATTTACCATTGGCTTGCCAATATGGTTGTTTTCAACCTCTTTGGTTCAAAATGTCGAGACTTCTCTAAAATTGAGTACACCTCCAACTAGATAAAATCAACCTCCAGTTGATCCTAAATTTGACCCTTTGCCTTCTTCCTCGTTTGTTTCTCCCTCCCCCTCTTCCTCTTTGGTTGGTGAAAGTATTGGTACTAGTAACCAGTTGGCTAAGAAGAAGAAGAAAGGGAAGAAGAAGAAGGAGAGGCCAATTCAGCAAGGGGGAAACCAAGCAACCATTGCTTTGAATGCAACATCTGATAAAATCCGTTCATTAAGCCTCATAATGTCAAATGTCCATGCATAATTTGTGCAGAAGACCATCTTCATTGAAATTTTCCTTACTTTCCTCAGATATTGGAAGAATGGTCTTCTCGTTCACATCATCTTGTGTCATCAACCTCTGGAGATCATGTTGGTAAAACACCATCAACTAGTGATAGTAAAGTTCATGGAGAGAAGGGAACTGATAAGTTTCCTTGTAGGTTATGTGAAAGGAATGATGCCTTTCACCTTTGTTCCTATTTGGATGAAGCCAAAAAAGTGTTGGATAATTGTCCTGCTTCACCGCAGTGACTACCATTTGGTTATAGGAGAATCTTCCTAAATCCTTCACTAGTTGATGAATTGACTGACCAAAATCAACTATTAGTCGAAACCACTCTCTCTAAAAGTGAAACCTATGAGTCTATACCCGACCAAAATAAATAGCTCAAGGTAATAGTTCACCCGATTTCACCTTCAGTTAATCATACCTTTTCTGAAGAGAGTGAAAATGATACGGCTCAAGTTCTTTTTATTACTTCGGATTCTAACTAGCTTGGGGGCAATCCGCCTATTCCATCAAGATAGGAGGAAAATCCTCCAGTTATCGTAACTCAAGGGGTTAATTCTCTCGTTTCTACGATACCCCCTCCAAGTAGTCTAGTCACTTCCTTTGATTGGAATCGACTGGCAGGATACCACCTTCCTTCTTATGTGCCTTTCCAAATCATAGTACAATTTTGTAAAATGATTGTATCCGGCACTATTATAGATGAAGGTGCATCAGTGAGTATCCTTTCCTCAACTGCTTGGCAAGTGCTAAGTTCGCCACTACTTATTCTTGTAACACAAAATCTATTGGGCATTAACAAAGGAACCAATCAACCATTAGGGATCCTTCATAAGTTACCTATTACTTTGGGAGTGAAAACCATTTATCTAAACATGATGGTAGTCCCAGGTCCTTTAGATTACGATTTACTTCTTGGGTGCGACTATGTTATGACATGGGAGCTATTGTTTCAACACTATTTAGAGTGATTTGTTTCCCACATGAAAGTAGAATTGTCACCGTTGACTAGCTTTCATTTCTCAGTCCAAATATAGCTCCTATTCATCCATCGTCCCTAAATGGTCCATTTATACCAATGGTATCATCCTCGCCATGGGTTAATTATGTGGCAACCTATTCCATACCTACATTGACTGACAATCAATTCAATGATGTTATACATTATGTACTAGGTGCATTGGAACTAGATTTTTCCTTCATGACCACTTATGAGTTGTGACCAAAGGAGCTTGAGGATATTTCGTTGTCTTGTGTCAATCTCATTGAAATATGAAACCAAGGATACGAGGAGAGTTCCTTGTCTTGTTTCAACCTTGTTAAAAAATGAAACAAGGGTATTTGAGGATAGTTTCTTTACTATGTCAACCTTGTTAAAAAATGAAACAAGTCTCTGAGGACCATTTTTTATATTTTGTCAACCTCGTTAAAAAATTAAACAAGGGTATTCGAGGATAGTTCTTTTACTATGTCAACCTCGTTAAAAAATGAAATAGGTCTCCGAGCATAGTTCGTTGTCTTGAGTAACCTCGTTAAAAATTGAAACGAGGAATATGAGAAGATTTCCTTGTCTTGTGTCAAGCTCATTAAAAAATGAAACAAGGACCCTTGGAGAAAAGTTCCAAATCGATTCTTTGATGAGATCTTGTAAAATCCAAGTCGAGTATTTCACTTGATCTCGTAAATGAACCTTCATTCCATCCACCTGATAGCCATGAGTAGTCTACTTAGGTGAATGTGATGAAGCTTTGGGGAGAATGCACCTGGTGGTAAAGTTAAATTTCCCTGTAGGTTATGTGAAGGGAATCACCCCATTCACCTTTGTCTATCTGGATGAAACCCAATAGGTGTTGCATAACCATCCTGCTTCACCGCAGTGACTTCCATCTAGTTACAGGAGAATCTCCCTTTCATCAAGCTAGGGGCATGGAAACAAACTCAAGCATAGTTTTTTCATTTCAAGCTTGTGTAAACATGAAACCAAATCCAGGAATAGTTCCCCATGGTTCGAGCTTGTCTAAAAATGAACCCATTTTCAATTTTTAACCCTTGTGATCACCATTCTATTAGCCTTTTGAGCCTTGGTTGTTTTCATCTCATCAATGTCATCTCTTTAGCTAATCATACGCTTTCACTTGGTTGTTTTACCCATTTTGAGGAACAACTACAATGAGGGGTCTTATTAGCTAGCCTCTTCACATAAATCAACATGTTTTGAGAAGTTTCCACATCACTGGAACCAGTTGCTACCTTAGAAACCATTCATTCCTCAAAATAGAGTCCTCTTTAAACTCTTTTTAGACTCTTTAAACATGAAAATATAGTTGAGTGATTGTCTTTTCCGGTTGGTTAAAGTACCAGAAACGTCATCCCTTTTGTATTATCCTTTTTCAGACCTGAGGGATTACTTTACAAAAAAGAACTTATAGAGTTTTCTTTTTGTCCCTTTTCAAACTCTCTAAACATGAAAAGAACTGAGTTATCCTTGTCATTAAACTCATTAAAACAATAGTGACAAACATTTCCATCTAGATGAGACCAAGTATCACTGTCGCTAGAATCATTAAAACATTAAACAAAGATAGGTTTGCTTGAAGGGTGAATTACAAAACAAGCATATGTTACCCTCCTCAAGCTTGAAAACAATAAAGAGGTATTGGTCAGCAATGACTAGGGTAAAAGGGAAAAAACTTGAAGAATTTATGGTAGCAAGTCACTCTTGAACATGACACTTTCACTTCATCTCCATTATTGAGTTGGGTTGGGTTATTCCATTCACCAACCATCACACCATTGGTATTTCATACCATCCATATTTTTGGGTTAATGCTACCAATTCATCTTAGTGTCGGTAACATGTTAAAGAGAAGTCATTAGGTTGAGAAATCACCATCCAGTTAATGTCTCATACACTGTAATACCTCCTACCATCATTTTTTCATGACCACCATTCCTGAACCTTGTGTTGTCAGTTCATTTTCACCTCCAAAAATCATTTGCTTCATTTCATGTCATAGATGTGGGATACATCAAGGCCCTCCTATGTTGAGTTGCTTCTTGTCAACATCAACTCATTATCCAAGAAGTTGACTTAGAAACAACCCTTTCAACGCTTTAAAGCTTGCATACATCAATGGCATGTTTCTCACTTCCAGCGATAGGTTGACATCAATGGCCTTCAATCGAAATATTTTGTGTGGTGTTCGACATCGGATCATGTATTCACACCATGTGAATTATACTATAGTACCTTGAGGATCATTATCATTATCAGTAATCCCTCTTGTGTTTGTTAACAACTCACATCATTGGCTGGTAATCAAGTGATGTCTTTCCATGTTCGACTTCAAAACATCTCTTCATGTGGTTCGACTTGTACATCGGGCGAATAGTGAATGAGTTTGAAGACCCCGGATCTAGTTTCATCCATCTGGGCTGTGATATATTCAGGGATATAAAAACATCAAATGTACAAAGGCTCTACAAATATGGTCATCCTAATCATGGATTATGACTCTATATCTGTAGAATCACAAGTCTGTATCTGCAGACGACTATCTGATCTATGTACATCAAATGAAATTTATAAAGCTGAGCATGGGACTGCCTCCCTTAGCTAGATCATGAAAATCATATTATGATGATGTATTGTATTGTAACTTATGCAGGTCACCTTCCAGTTCAAAACTTCGGATCCTCATGATAAAGAATTTCACCCGACATGAATATTTATGACCTCATGCTTTAGGGGGCAACTGTTACAGACATATTTGGGCACATCAACCCCAAACTTATATGTCAAGGTATTAGGGCTCATAAAACCCAAAAATGTTTGTTTCAAACCCTAAAGGAACATATTCATCTGAATACATCATTCCCCAGACGTTCCATCTGAGAAACCATCCAAAAATTTCCTAAATTGAACCATACTGACTGCTCCAGTAACAAAGTGTGACACATACTAAGTGGTACACTGCCAGGGTGTGATGCATACTATTTAGGCTTTCTATAGGGTGCGATAGGTGAGGATGGACAAATGTTCGGGACATGTGTCAGTTGGTTGCTCATGGAATCTTCTAGAAACTTCTCCTATGCCACTTGCTTCTGTGAATTCGTCGAAGGATGAATAAGGTATCTAAGAAAATCTCCAATCCCTTTTCTTGTGGAACCAATTGTAACAAGTGGAATGATGCTAATAAAACCCCATGGATGACTCACACCCTTGCAAACATCAAATGGATCCCTCATCCAAGAGATCTAGAGGCTAGAATATTGTGAATTGCAAGGAAGTGCTGGTAGTTTGTAATTGAGGAAAGAGTATTGTATTCGCGTTGGGATGATCTTGCTATTTCATGAGGTGAAGAAGGATTGAATTTGGGAGGATGATGCTAGATTAGACAATTGGGTTGTAATTCTCCTTTCTATTAATAAAGCTATTCAAGTTTTCTTCCATATGATTGTGCAATTGTGAATGTTATCATTTGTGAATGCTACCCTTTGTTGATTATATATCTGATTTTGTAATGATTATGTTGTAATAGATCATGATGATTTGACAGTTCTTTGTTGCTATACTTGTGTAGGTACTCTCTAATAGGGGTGATTTTAGGGGCGAATGTTTGCCCTTTGGCGAAATTAAGAGGTTTTAAATTTTTAGTGGGTGAATATTTCGTATCATAGTACATTTTTACAAATCACCTCAAATAGCGCGCCTTTTTTTAAGGGAGAGGGTAAAAAAGGTAAATTTATCCCTTGAAATTAGGAGTTACAACCTTCCATTCGCCCATTTTCAAGAATAGGTTTTATGTAAGTGAATCCATTCGCCCATTTTCAAGAATAGGTTTTATTTAAGTGAATCCTATGGGCCAAAGGCCCAAATACTATATTTATAAAAGATGTATGGTAAATTAATAAAAATATAAATAAATGAGAGGTATGGTAAATAAATAAAGCATTTTTTATATTTACTCCATAAGTCACCTTATATACATGCAAGGGTGTAAACAAATAAAAAAGTAAAGTGGAGGTATGGTAAATAAATAAAACGTCTTTTTATACTTACTCAAAAGGTATGGTAAATAAATAAAAATATAAATAAACTAGCTCGTATGGTAAAGAAACAAAACCTCTTTTTATATTTAGTCCATAACCCTCGTTCTATTTATGAAGGCTCAAGAAAGAGGTTTAATTTAAGTGAATCCTATGGGCCAAATACCATATTTGTAAAAGAGGTAT
>APFE030486060.1:64269-89121 GCA_000404065.3 Pinus taeda
CATAGAGTGAAAAAATATTTGATCCGATCAAGAGTAAAAATGGATGTTGTAATTTAATGTATGTTAAACATTTTAGCTTGGTTAAAATAAAAATCAACTAATAGTAATTTTTAACCTCCAGGTTTATGATAACCCATGGTATTGACCCATGGTATTCATGTGAGCATAGACTATTTAAAGGCAAAATTCTATCTTAGATCCATCTTAATTCTGGGTCTACCAAGTGCTCAGAGGGATAAATAGATTTCATCCCCCTAAGAGTGGTAGATGTGGAGTTAAGATGGATATAGGTTGGTTTTTATGATAATGAAGATATTAAATAGACTTAGGAAATCATATTGTAAAAACATCTTAAGGTGAATGGTTAAAGCATAGACATTGGACAAGTATATTTGTATACTTCTGTTTTAAACTGAAACAAATACAAGGCTAAAAGGAATGGATTGATTGCACTAGTCATCCTTCTATAACTTTCCAACATATGCTGGAGTAACAGATTGTAATTTGGGTAATTTTTCTAATTTTGCAAACAGGAACATACTTGTGTATTGGCAGGGTGGTTATGAGGTCCCTAGAAGTGGAGTAAACAGATTGTAATTTGGTTAATTTTTCTAATTGCAAATAGGAACATACTTGTGTATTGGCAGGGTGGTTATGAGGTCCCTAGAAGTGATGAATTCCAATTTTTCTAGGTTTTATATATAGTATTAGGTTTTTTCTCATGCTTTCTGTGAATGGCACAGGTGAATTTTATCTTACACCCACCAGATTATCGATATGTAATTTCGGTAATTTTGATTTCAAAAGATATTTTAAAGAAATCCAATGATTTCATTTGTGTATTAAATAAACACAAGATTTTATAATTGAGTAAAATACTCGCCATGCCTGGTGAGAGATTCGCCAAAAAAATTATATATACTTATCATATTATTCATAAAATCGCCTTCCATTTTTCCTATATACCATGGAGATTCGCCCATTTATTATACATTAAAATTTAGGGGGGGTTCTTAAAATTTTCCCTGCTCTCTAAGCGTGTTAACTACAAAGAGGAGTTTCAAAATCTGTCAAAGGAGAGAGAGATCAAGCAAGGGATTAAGTGGAAGCTCCAAGTTGGTTCCATTATGTTTCTCTTATCTATTGCACATAGAAGAAATCATTAAATTGCTTTAAAATGTTGTTTCTAGGGTAGCTGCCAAACCTAGAGGGCTAGCATTCTTTAGGAATACTAGTTTTCCCATAAACATCAGTTGTGCACTAATCCACTATCAAGGGATGGCTAATGGTGCCCTAAAAACGTCTTAAAGGAAGAGTCATAGCCACAGCCTTGGAGGAGCGCTAACTGCTATAAAATTTTCCCTAGCCACAAGCCTTATATGCTATCCTAAAGGGATTAAATCATAGTGAAGAGAGGCTCCTTCACTATCCTAAAAGAAGGCTTCTCATTACAATAAGGAGGCTTCCATACACTATCAAAGGAAGCTCCAAAAGATACCTATCTGCAGTCTTCTATTCATAACTAAGATTCAATCAAAGGGAACCTAAATGAATCCCTAATCCACAATAAGAAAGAGACTCAATACATAGTCCTAAAGGATGTGCTTTAGGTGTTTTTCAAGTAAGGAGACCTAGCATGTCTTAGCTGTAGTCTTGAAGCCCAACTGCGTTGAAGGGAGAAGTCTCTACTGTTGTCTTATAAGGAGGACCTATACACTATCAAAAGAAGTTCTAACCAACACTTAAGGAGGGCTCTACTACACTAGCTAGAGGAACTATAAAGCACTATAAAGGAAGGCTTCAAAATTATGATGAGGTCCTAAGCTACAACAATGAGAGACCAAAATCCACTGATGGGAAGAAGTCCTAACAACATATCGAGACTTGAAGGAACAACATAGTATTTTGGTGGCAACATGATGATGACAAAATTGGGATTGAAATTATTCCCGAGGATTGTTTATAAGGTTGGTAACCTACAATCATATTATATTCATGAAATCTATCCTAGACGAAAGTTTAGATCAAAACACTTAGATTGATTCATGTCCTTGTAGGACTTATACTACTACACTGATATTATTTGATGACTGAAGATTAGAGGCCGAACTTGCTACTGGGCTAGTCCATAGGTCATAGCCAGTAGCAAATCTATTGACTTGAAAGAGTGACAATGGTGGAGCTACACCTCAAAGTCATGCATTGGTAACTGTGTGAAGGAAGAGGACTGAATGTTGACGTCATATCTCATAAAGAAGTTATAGCTAGTGCAGCAAGTAGTTATCAATGTTTTTGGGAGTTTTAGACCATATTTGACTCAATTTGATGAGCATCCTATTGGTGCCATATGGATGAACTTCAGAAGAAGGTTCTGTCTAGTTTGACCAGCGTTGACTTCTCTAGTCAAGGGTTTTCTTCTACTATCATAAATATCAGTTTTGTAGATCATAAGAAGATTTAATCAAGGGTTTCCCCACATTGGGGTTTTTCCCTGGCTTGTGCCACATATAGTGTCTTCTTGTCTTGGCTTGTTTTCCACAATTTATGTTTATGTTCTATCTGAATTTTACTATCATGTTAAATGTGATTGCGAATTTGGAATTGATATTGAGTTAATATGCAAAATTGAAGTAAATTTTCTCTAAGCATAGAACATGCCTAAAATTGACACTAAGCCATTGGTTCTATTATTGATTGAGTTATCTACCTCTTGAATTGGAATTAGGTTAGGTAGCTAAATAGAAACTTTGAGTTCTCTTCAAAGTCTAGGTACTTGCCTATGATTTTGGCACATGTGCAAGCCTTGAAAGTGAGAGAATGCGCAAGAATAAACTCCTGGGATAAATACCCATTTGATTATAAGGAATTCTCTTACATTGATGTCAGAGTGTTAGTAAGGAAATTTTTAGATATATTAAGACAAAGAAACAAGCAATCAAAAAGATAGAATTCCTCATTCGATCCACGGAAATGCCTCATATTATCATCCTATGCTTAGTAATTTTTACAAGGAAATGGGTTGGGTATGTGTTTGAAGTCTATACAATCAAAAAGATAGAATCTAAAGGTAGCACCAACAATCTGAATATGCAACAGGATATTAGTTTACCAAGTCAATCTAATAATGTAGCGCATATGGAGTCATCTTGATATTTTTGCCTTGAGTTTACAGGCTATTTCACTTGTCAAGGTGAAGGATATTCCCTTCAATTATGTGTATACAATGGGACAATATCTTTAGCATTGAGGAATCAAATGAAATTGCAGTTGATTTTATCTCTCTAGAGGTAGCACTAGTGTATTCTAGCTGTGTAAGTGTCATTTAATGAGGTTGAAACTTTCCACATATTACAAAAATACGTCAATATATGGAAAGAAAATAAACAACCATACAAATGACAATTTTTTTCCATTGAGAAGAATCTATATACCCCTCTCAACATCATTCAAGGCAAGGACATGGATTGAAAATAATATATATACTCTTCTCAAAATATTCCTAGTTCTCCAAGTCGCAATTGAGCCTCAAGAACTATACAATTGCAAAGCATTAAAATCCATATTCTTCTACTCTGGTTTTCATCATATGATTATGACAATAAAGAACTACATAAACATATGTGTCCTATTGATAAAATTGGCATACCCCTATCAAGGTCTTGCAATCCAATTGAATCAATTGAGAAGAGTCTATATACTCAACATAGTATATTCCATGTTCTCAGAGTTGCAACTGAGCCTCAACAACTTTACAATGAATTTTTTTCTCTAGCAATTACACACCATATAAATAGCCCTTGAAAGGGTAAATATACACACAAAATTTCAGTAGATTCAGTTGGAGGAGAAGCTATGCTGCAAAAGGTATCAGATTTGGTGTTGAATCCAAAGCTGCAATGTTGCAAGGTGTGGAATAATTACCGGGGTGAAACGGTAGCTGATAGGTCTAAAACTAGCTCTAGTACTAGCACTAGAGAGGATGTAGAAACTAAAACTAACATACATGAATTTTTTTTTACTGAAGTTCCCTACAGTTTCTACAACCCATCAACCTATCTTTTCTGTAGGGAAAAAGTGTACTCAAAGAGAGACTGAAGAAATTTTTTCATTCGCCTACTTGAGATGATAATAATTTATTTAAAGAGCTATTTTTTAAGAGAAAAACATAGAACCAAAACACATACATGTTTTAGGCAAAATCTATGGAGGATCAGCGTCACAAAAGAAATAGTAGTAAATGCAGACCTTGTAAACTTGTCTTGGTGGTCTAGAAGGGTTTTTGACATAAGCACCTCACCTGCTAATGCTACAGGATACTCCTCGACCATATTGGAGTTGATTTGTGCACCGACTAGTGCTCCTCGAAGGACACGGATCATGGATTATCAAAGCACACGGATCATGGATTATCAAAGCACACAGATTATTTGTCTGCTCAAAAGTTTCCCAAATCGCTGAACACCAAATATTTAGATCACAACTTGAAATTTAAAATTTTCCCACAAAAGTGTTTGAAGAGTCTCCATCCTAATATTTTTTTGAATGTTCATTTGCTAGCAGTTCTATTAATTGGCTCTTTTATTTTATTAATACAAACCATATAATATAAACTCACATTTGCATCCTATAAATTTTATAAAATCACATTTTCATCCTATAAACTATTCACCTTAGAGGCACTGAGAGGTGGTTTTGTACTATGGACATAGTTTATATTATTACTAGACCTTAACAACCACTCATAGGCCCTAGGATGATAATTGTGTTTCTTCTTATATTATGTCTAAGGCCCCAATAGAATCCATCCTTGTTGGGCAAATCCTCACATTAAAACCCATACAACATCTATATACCTATGGTTTATAATGATGGAAAATAGTGCTCCCCATCATCTAATTGTGCAAAAATCCCCAACTAACCTAGATGCCATGTCAAACATGTCCTTGATATTAACATATTCTTCTACATTATCCAATAGCTCATGGAGATAGAGGGTTCAAGGAATGTCACTTGATGGTTGGGGATTATAGTCCATCAAGAGGTCAAATGTCGGACTAACTATATTAAGGACACTTCAAGGTCAACCAACACTAATTCGATGTATTAGTTGTTGGTACATCGATCTATGAAAATGTCACAATATTGGGTAGTATACATTAGTAAGTAGGACACTAGTCATCAAGAAGAAACCTTGATATAGATAGAGTAATGTTGTGGTGAGTGGATGTTGACCCCGGGATATCGCATGTCAATTGTGTGGTAGTTGATTTGACATGCTAATATTTCATTATGATGTGGCACCAATGTGGGTCTAGATCATGGCATACTAGTGTGGCAAGTGATGTGGAACATTAACATGGCAATGGAAGGTTCACTTACCACCGAGGTGATGTCTAGGTGGTAACCATATAGTGACGACATCTATGTTGGTATTTTGGATGTTAATATATTAGCTAATTAGTATTAGTGACACTCTTTAGCCTCTTCTCAAAGGCCCGGTGGCTTGATAGCTTGATCATTGGCCTTTCAAGACATTGGGTATTGACACATTAGGGCTTCAATCTACAAGCTTGTTTGTATGTTAGGTGTCGAGTATCGAGACAGTAAGTATTTATAAAGCATTAAGGAAAATCTTGTGTTTTCTATGAATTTGGGCAAGCTTAGAAGTCGGGTTAAAAACTTCTACAAGTGTCCTTATTTTTCTAAAAGAAATAGTCTAACGTGAAGGTGAATATGCTAAATGTGATATTGGATGGAAATGATGCTAAGGAGAAGTTGGAAAATTGAAAAGGTCACCTATCCAATGCATGAAAACAACTTGTGGTAGGGTTAATATAATAAAATGCAAGGTTGTAGTGTTTCTTGTAGTTGTGAAATAGAGTAGAGTGTAAGAAACAATGGATAATACATAATGAACAAAAAATTAAAAATAGTAATGGAAATGAACTAAATTCAAAGTAAAAATTCTATATAACTATTGTAAAACAGCTACAACTATCATCAACAAATGTTAAGATAATCCACAAGAACAAATTGCTCATAAACTATCTAAATAAACATGCATGAAAGTAATATTCATAAATTTTGTGTAGAGATAAACAAATGTGTGAACATAAATGATACAAGAGGGATATCGACCACCTAGGTTAGGCCTTAACACAAGGAAACTTAAAAACCTAAGAAGAAAACTAAACTAAGAGCTGAAACTAAATATCACTTCAATTAACAAAAATGTTGTTTGTACATGACAAAGTTACAAAAAATGCTTGGAATCTAAACCTATCCTATTATTCACATGCTTTCATATGATTTTCTTCTAATCCTATTATGCTACTCAAGCCTACTGTTTGTACAAGCGGATAGGAGGAAATTTCCTTGAGTGGAGGATTGCTTTCCCTCCAAAAAGCAATAAAAACCTCGATCTTGTTTCCTGGATCACCATGTAGCAGTAGTAAGGAGGATTTACTATCCTTAGGAAGTCATGTTGGGTTTATTTTGTAGAAGGTAGTAGGCCCCACAAATATCTCTAAATGATTCTCCTTGAAATTTGTGTAGAATCTCTTCAAACACTACACAATAGTCATGTTTGGCACAAAAAGTATGAAAAATATCTTGGACTCTCCTAAGAACACATTAAGCTAGGAAAGTATTATTAAGTGAAAAAATTTAGCTTCAATATAGCCTTTATGTGCCTAGGAGTGGTTAGAAAAACCTTATGGGAGACTCATCACATATAATTGAGAAGAAAAATTTTGAATTGATCAACTGTTATGCAATTTAATAAATTTTATACTTAATATTAATTTTAAAATTTAAATATAATCCTAGTCGATTATATAGGGAATAGGAAAATAATATGAAGTGTTGTCAACCAATTTCCCTCCTTATATTTATTTGTAGTCATCATTATGTTTTTCACCCTTTTGCATATCTTGGGCCCTTCATTTTGAGCTTTTTGGAGCACGAACATTGGTTCAACACTAGGAATATGCCTCCTCAATTCATTCTTAGTGTATTGTTTGGTGTTGAGAGCATCAAATTAGTATTTTCTAACAAACATCCATAATTAGTGTATTGTTTGTCATTGAGAGTGTCAAATTAGTCATTTCTAACCAACATCAATATATTTTTTCTAGAATATTTCATTCCCTAGAATTTTTTGGTATCTTTTCTCAAAACTTATATAGTAGAAAAGTTCTTGCATCACACATCTAACCAAAAGGATACAAAACAAAACACACACTTCTATGTACAAGGTACAATCACAACTCAATCAAAATGATCATGTCAAGATGTGCCTATTTTGGACACAAGAAAAGGATTCTCGTACATGAACTCATGGAGGAGTTGAGCTACCATATGTTGTTCCATGATTAGGCCATGCCATACAAATTTTAACTATGAGACTTCTAAAGATTGATGATAACAAGGAAAACCTAGAATCATAGTGTTATTAGGAACAACTAGAGGACATAAAAAGTGAGTGGTCTTGTGAGCTACTGTGGCTCCATGACAAGGACTATGAGGACATAAAGGGGTGAAAAGAAACTCTTTGAATGATGCATGTATGTTGGAAAATTCACTGGAAATTTCAAAATTAGCAACCAAAAACGTTACTTGGTCGAAGGGTGGCACTTCCAAGGATGGATGAGAAAATTCCCCCTAGGTTAATTCGAGATTTATTTGACCAATCTCTACTTTTTCCCATTTGGGGAGACTAGAGGCATCAAGATGCATAATTTCCCTAGGATTATCAATAGGTGAATTTGTGACCTCCATGATGAATTTTCAAGAAGGAGATTTGTCATCAGGGAGTCATGTTCAATATGCAGAGTGACAACTGATGTGGTAAAATGATCCTTGTCATATTCCAAGGGATCTACTCCTCCAATAGTAGTCAATAAGGATTTGCACTAGATGAGGTAGGACTGAAAATCCTCTAAGGAATACATGACACATGATGCTTTGGCTAACTCTTCAATAATACTATAATGTTGGGAAGCCCATGCATTGGGATTGTTTGTTGATTTTTGGACTACACCGTTGGGTGGGTGATATAACAGTCCCATAGATTTATCTGACATGAGAGATCTATTGGAAGCGAAAGGAGTGGTCAATTTCTTAGAAGCAGAACTTGACTCGGGAGGGTCATATGACTTTTCTCTCATGGTAACATAAACATGAGAATGTAACATGAGGACCTATGCATTATTATTAGGACCATATTACCATTTCCCCGCATTACCCCTAGGAGGAGGTGGAGGATCTTTTACAACCGTGTGTTGTTATGGCAACACTTTTGATGGATTTTTCTCATTGTTAACTAGATTATTATTTATGTGTGACTAAAGTTGAAAAGTGGAAATACAAAATATTTAATAAATGAGAGTAAATATTATTTCAAGGGTGTTACCAAGCGTATTTCTTGAGGTTTTATATGATACAAGTATATATTTCTAGAATAATAGACATTGAAACATAAAAAGTGTAGCAATAGGCATCAACATATAAAATGAAAAATTTCAAACACTTTTCCATACTAGATATTCCAAAATCTATAGTAGCAGTCAATAGGGATTAACCACTAAAGGGAAATAAACATCGTCCATACAACATACGTGGGGAAATATTTGCTTTGTAAATTTTGTATTCAAGTGGCTTGGGAGCTTATACATGGATGATGAATATTATCTTACACCTCTTTTGGGCCCTGAGGGACTAGTTTTCATCCTTGAAAAATGTTCAAGGGCCTCAGAACCATCCCTTAGATGGTCTCCATGAGCACCACTAGGCCAAATATTCACCTTAGAGGCACTAGGAGGTGGTTTTGTACCACGTGTATAGTCTGTATTATTAATAAGCCTTAAAAACTAGTTGTTGAACAGGTAAATCCCCTTTGCGGATAGAGGCGATCCCACTAGCCCAAATGGGGTCTAGCAACAATCACACAACGCTAACATGCAGGTTCCTAATTGCAAATCAAAGATCAATGATGATGGCCTACCTGGATTCCAGCGCTAGTACTTGTAGAAGAATCGTCGCTCCCATTCCTTTGCTCCTGTTGGTCACAATCCCCACGATCCTCGTGAACAGACACATGCACATGCAAAGAACGACACAAATACAAGCATAAAATCCAATAGACGCAACTATATATCAGTCAGAAAAGATATAACTCAATCATCATTATAAATACAATAGGAGTGGAACCATAATGATAGTGGTCTATTAATGAATAAAATCAGAGAAACATACAACCAAGGTTCTGACGTTGAACCTATTCTCTGGCTGGGCGAGCAGCTAAATATGCCTTGCAAAAGACCTTCTCTCTCTCAGGATTCTGGCAGCGTAACCTCCCTATGCTTCACAATTCTTATCATCACTCTAGCATTACTCCAGCATTCACCAAAACTAGCTTGTCTAATGCATGAGGACAAGCTTCTATAGATGGAGAAGGGAGGAAGATACAATGTACCAGGACGCCCATTGTGGATTGGCATTATCCCTGAAAAGCTACTGAGGATAGTTTTCATGGATAAACAATGACTCTCGACCTCTATCTTGTGGATTTTTCCCTCAAGGAACTTCATGATAAGAGAGGAAAAAACATATGGGTGTGCGTTGGCCAAAAATCATTACTAAACTTAGTTGGCGCGAGTGTTGCACTAGGACAGAGTGCCAATGGGCGCGCCCCTTTTGAGGATCTGAGTCATTGGCGCGGGTAAGACATTGTGTACCTACGCCAATGGAAAAAGGGCACTTTTCAGGGATAATTTGCAAAAGGTGTCTTCAGGGAACATGAAGTACATACTTAGGGGAGCATAATGCAAATGTTTTTTGGTTATGCCACTGGTCACAGGTCCCAGAATGTGTCCTCCAATATACGAAAACAGGGGTAACAGGGACGGTGACCAACGGTGACAAATTACTGTGTAACACTAGTCATGGTCCCTAAGATGAGAATTATGTTTGTCCTTACATGATGTCCAAGGGCCCAAACAAAGCCATCCTTGTGGGGAAAAATTATCCTCACATTAACACCCATACAACATCTATATACGTATGGTTTATAATGATGGCAAATATTACTCCCCATCACCGAATTGTGCAAAAATCCCCAACTAACCTAGATGCCACATCAAACATGTCCTCAATATTAGCATATCATACTACATTATGCATTACCTCATGGAGATAGAGTGTAAAGGACTCCCACTTGATGGTTGGGGATTGTAGTCCATCGAGAGGTCAAATGTTGGGCTAGCTATATTAAGGACACCTCAAGGTCAACCAACACTAATGCAATGTATTAGTTGTTGGTACATTGACCTATCAAAATGTCACAATATTGGGTAATAGACATTAGTAAGTAGAACACTAACCACCAACAAGAAGCCTTGATATTGGCGATGAGCACCACTAGGCCAACTATTCACTTTAGAGGCACTGGGAGGTGGTTTTGTACCATGTGCATAGTCTGTATTATTACTAAGACTTAAAAACCACTCATAGGCCCTAGGATGAGAATGGTGTTTCTCCTTAGATGATGTCCAAGGCCCCAAACAAAACCATCCTTGTGGGGAAAAATTATCCCCACATTAACACCCATACAACATCTATATACCTATGGTTTATAATGATGGAAAATAGTGCTCCCCATCACCTAATTGTGTGAAAAGCCCCAAATAACCTAGATTAAATGTCAAACATGTCCTCAATATTACCATATCATCCTACATTATCCATTAGCTCATGGAGATATAGGGTTCAAGCACTCTCACTTGATGGTTGGGACTATAGTCCATCAAGAGGTCAAATGTTGGGCTAACTGTATTAAGGACACCTCAAGGTCAACCAACACTAATGCAATGTATTAGTTGTTTCTACATTGACCTATCAAAATGTCACAATATTGGGTAGTAGAAATTATTAAGTAGGACACTAGCCACCAACAAGAAACCTTGATATTGGCGATGAACACCACTAGGCCGACTATTCACCTTAGAGACAGTGGGAGGTGGTTTTGTAGCATATGCATAATATGTATTATTACTAAGCCTTAAAAACCACTCAGAGACCCTAGGATGATAATGGTGTTTCTCCTTAGATAATGGCCAAGGCCCCAAACGAAGCCATCATTGTGGGGAAAAATTATCCTGACATTAACAACCATACAACATCTATATACCTATGGCTTATAATGATGGAAAATAGTGCTCCCCATCACCTAATTGGGCAAAAATCCCCAACTAACCTAGATTCCACGTTAAGCATGTCCTCGATATTAGCATATCATTCTACATTATCCATTATCTCATGGAGATAGAGGGTTCAAGGAATCTCACTTGATGGTCGGGGACTATAGTCCATCGAGAGGTCAAATGTTGGACTAACTGTATTAAGGACACCTCAAGGTCAACCAACACTAATGTAATGTATTAGTTGTTGGTACATCGACCTATCAAAATGTGACAATATTAGATAGTAGACATTAGTAAGTAGGAAACTAGCCACCAACAAGAAACCTTCATATCGATAGAGTAATGATGTGGTGAGTGGATGTGGACTTGAGGATATTGCATGTCAATCGTGTGGTAGTTGATTTGACATGCTAATGTCTCATTATGATGTGGCACAAATGTGGGTCTAGATGACATGGCATACCAATGTGGCAAGTGATGTGGCATGATGACATGGCAATGGAAGGTTGACTTGGCATCAAGGTGGTGTCTAGGTGGTAACCATATAGCAATGACGTGGATTTTTGGCTTTTCGATGTTAATATATTAGCTAATTAGTATGAATGACACACTTTAGCCTCTTCTGAGGGCACAATGTCTTGATAGCCAGACCATTAGCCTTTCAAGGTATTGGGTATTGAGACACTAGGGCTTCAATCTAGAAGCTCATCTGTATGTTAGGTGTCGAGTATCGAGATAGTAAGTATGTATAGGGCATTAAGTGTCCTGGGGGGATAGGGGCTTAGTGATTTGACAGATGGATAAGGTAGATGATGGAAAGGTAACAGTGTTAATTGATGACCCATTACTTGGTTATGTGAAGACAAAGTAAGTAAGTTTTAAACTAATGTGATATTTCCCAAGCGATCAATATTAGATATAATAGCCAAATTAATTGATTAGGTAAGCTACCATAGTAGTTGATAGGCCATTTTAAAATGGTGACATGTGGGCAAAGGGCTGCCATGTGGTTGACAAGAAGAAAATAAATATGTATAGGGGAGAGGTTACAATATAAACTTAAATAATACCAAAGGTTAAATAAAACACCTTTTTTTAGCCTATCCAAAATGAGAATTTGTAAACAAGATACTAGGATCCCATGTTATTGGTTATATCATTGCTAAAATGAACATGGCCTGATTATTCAATATCTCTTGTAATGGAACCAATGTTATGTATCATATGAATAGTTATAGGTAAGAATTCCCATAAATGATCTCAATTGCTATGTCACATATTGAAATGTTTAATTTCACAAATAGTTTCATTGTTTGTAATAAATCAAATAATTATGATTTTAGGCAACACTTTTGATGGATTTTATTCATTGTTAACTGGATTTATTATTTCTTTGTGACTAAAGTTGAAAAGTGGAAATACAAACTATTTAATAAATGAGAGTAAATATTATTTCAAGGGTGTTGCCAAGCGTATTGCTTGAGGTTTTATATGAGACAAGTATATATTGCTAGAAAAATAGAGATAAGGAATAATTAATAAATTCCTAAATTCCCTATTTGAAATAAATAAAAAACTCTACTTTTAATTTTTTAATAATTACTACATTCTTTATTTGAACTAATTCCTTATTTGAAATAAGGAAAAATCTCTACTTTTTTTTCTTTTAGTAATTAATAAATTCCTTATTTGACATAAATAATTAAAAAAAAAAAAATTCACTACATGCATATCAAACTTTTACTTACAGTTCCATTCCAAATACCAGTTTTTCCAAAAATAGAAAGTATACATGATTTTTTAAAATTTCATATTTTTTATTGATATCATTTTAAAAATTCACAAGAAGGATATTTACATGCACCATTTTTTCAGTAAATATAGGTTGTTGAAATAGGTGAAAGTAGTTAGTAAGAGTAAAGTCGCTCATAGTAAACTAAGTGTTGACCCCCCCATCATCTGATATCTAATCTGATCTCATCATTCAATATAAGTAGGGCAGTTCTGATCCTGCGATTGGTCCCACCACAATTGAGCTGTTAAACTTACTTCCATGCACGATTTTGTCTGATTTTCACAAGAAAAAATCTTCAAATTGACAAGAAGCACAAGTTTTTGGTTCAGATTTTTCTCTTTTGGAAGTGAGAGTTCATCCAAAATACAAGTTTTTTCCTACTTCTGATTGTAATTTTGATTAACTTTGTGAACTTTTTTAAACATTTTATGCCCTATCTTTTAATATACTCTCTTTTTCTATTAATGAAAAATACTTTTACATAGAAGTTATCCATCCTGGGTTGTAAGTATTTGCAATTTTCTTAGTTGATATAGGTTGGTTTGGTCAATTTGTTGATACATTAATTATTTGCCTAGACTACATTTAATCCTCAAACAATACAATACATATGCACATAAAAAATTTGTGATTGGTTCAAGTCTGTTTTTAGGAATGTTTCTTCAATAGCCAGGGCACTACAGGAACTTCTTAACGCTTTCAGTCTACCTCGAGTTTTTGAATTGTTCTTACTCGATTTCAATGGCCCGATTTGGCCTCAAATTTATTACTAGTTGGAAAAAAATATTTGGAATTTGAAGCAAACTCTGCTCCCGAGTCAGGTGACCATTGTTGGCTTGCATGGTATGGGAGGTCTAGGAAAAAATACCCTGGTGAGCATACTCTGCCAACCCTTCACTCTCCTCTAATCAGTTTTCTTTGGCAACGAATATCGTTCCTGCATTTTTCACAATCTCACGAGAACATACACTATGACACAACGCAATCAATAGAAAAACCAAATAAAAGAAAATTACAAATTTTGTGATTTTGAATCAATATATAAATACTGCAACTATTTTTTAACATCCAGCTTGACATTGTTTTGCATTTTGTCCCCTTTTGTTATAGGGATTTACATGCATTCTTTGTCTTCTCCAATGTTTTATTGACTATAGCCATTTCCTTTTGTGAAAGGAAATTCAAAGAGCTATTAAGAGCTTATTTAAGTAGTTCATATGCTTTTATAGATGCTCTGTCACTAGTTCATATGCATTTATCGATGCTATTGGGTCCCTATAATCCTAGTGATTCCCCCATTACTATTGTAGTTGTATCCCTTATTAATATTGTTGTGCACCTATTCTCCCCATATTTTTATTACTATGCCCTATATAATCTCTCTATTATTATTTTTGTGCCTTTATATTATTATTGTTAAGCTGGCCTGGTTATATTGTGACCCCTTAGACTCCTATATATAGAAAGGAGGTTTTGTCATTTTAATTATCCAAGAATTGTTCATGTGTGTAATATAAAGGAGGTTCCCCCCTCGAAGAGGCTAAATTATAAGGTGTTGATCTATATTTTCTATCTTTTGGTGAGTTGGTTTCATAACATTTGGTATCAGAGCTTTGGATTGTAGGGTTTCGCTGCTCCAAATAGGTCATTGTGGCATTTTTGCTATAACTTTATTTTTTGAGACTTTTCAAAAGCCAAACAAAACGAAATCACGGTGAACCTTAGGTCTAAATTTTAGAGCTTTCCATGCTATATTTGGGGAGATATGATCTGAGGAAGTTCGTCTTTTTGTAGACTTTTGAATTACGTTCCAAACAGGTGACCTTCGGAAAATCAGCCTAACTTTTGTTTTGAGCAACAGATTGAAATTTCGTAAGAAATTACAGAAAGAGGACAAAATGTAGTTTCTTGTATATGTTTTTAGACCCGAAGGTCAAAACAGTGATACGTGGTGCTTAATGCAAGTTCACTCTTCTGAATAGGTAATAATCAAGTCATCTTGGGAGATTGTGCATAACTCTTTCTTCACAAATCTAAATTTGATCAGACTGGTGGCATTGGAAAGAGGACATAGAGGGCTATTGTACGTCGCAATTTCAGAACTTACTAGAAGATCCAAAATTACAGAGATACATTAGCTTCAATATCGAGTGCCTACAAAGTGAAAAATGGTGTGTATTTTTTTTAAATATTTGCATAAGCTTGGTTTGAAAAATTAGTTTGAAGGAATTCAAAGGGAATAGTGAAGCATTATTATCGATAATTGATGCCCTAAAGAAAGAAAATGGAAACAGCAAGTAAACAACCTGAAAGCTCTAGCATGACTCATGAAGAAGAGGAAGAAATGCTACATGATGTATCAAAATTGCGAGACCAAGTGCAACAAATTTCAATCTCACAAAAGCTAACAGAAGCTAATATAAATGGCGTGGAATCTAAGATAAATGGCTTGGAAGCTAAGATGAATGGCATGGAAGCTGATATGAATGGTTTGGAAACTAAGATGGATAGCATGGAAGCTAAGATGGATGGCATGGAAACTAAGATGGACGGCATGGAAGCTAAGATGGAGCTTAAGATGGATGGTGTGAAAACATTGTTACTAGAAAGGCTTCCTAATGGAAAAAAGGTAGGAGAGGAAACTCATAACGAGAACAAAAGGAATGCTAGTCATGATTTGAAGAATGAAAACATAGAATATTTGAAGAAAGACATTGAAGGATTGAAGGAAGGTTTGACAAAGTTGCTACAATAAAGTCTTCTTAATGGTGAAAACGTTGTAGAGGAAACTCATGATGAGAGAAAAAGAAATTTTAATCATGATTTCATAAACTCTAACATTGGAACAAGGAACCACCATGCTCCAAAGATTGATATGAGGAAGTTTGATGGAAAGGATCTCGTAACATGTATACTACAGATGGAGCGATTTTTTGAAATCCATAATGTACAAAACACACAAAAGGTATGCATTGCAACTTTATTTTTAGAATCAAACCAATTTGTATGGTATCAATGGCTTTGGTCTCATAAACGAATTGTGGCTTGGGAAATTTCTACGGAAGAAATGACAACACATTATGAGCATACAAAAAATAAAACTTTTTTTAGCCAATTGATAAACCTCAAACAAAATGGTTCAATAAGGGAGCACATTGAGGACTTCCAAAAATTGAATATAACGGTAAAAGGTATTCCAGAGGAGCATAGGATTGATATGTTTGTAGGGAATTTAAAGGATAACATCCAACATGAGGTTCACCTTTGGGAACCTAACTCAATGGAGAAGGCATTCAGGTTGGCAAGAAAAATGGAAAGCAAAATTATGGCAACAAGGAAGCCTACCACTCACAACTATAAGGATGGAAGTGTTGTTTCCCCCAGCCATCCACAACCTAAAAGGCTAACACCCCAACAATTGGAAGGAAAGAAAGCAAAAGGGATTTGTTATAGTTGTGATAGCAAATACACTAAAGGTCATAAGTGTGCTAAGAAGAAATTATTTTACATAGATTGTGAAGAGGAGGAAGAAAAGGAAAAAGAAACACTAAAAGAAGAGGATATACACTAGGTACAAACCCTAGAGAAAGAAGAAATGAATCCAATCATATCTTGTAATGCATTGGTTGGAGTTACCACTCCTCAAAATATTAAGATAGAACGACATATCAAGAAGAAAAAGGTAACAGTGTTGATTGATTCGGGAAGTACCCATAATTTTATTCACTATAAGATAGCCAAGGAATTGAATTTCTTCTTATATCCAACACCAGAGTGTCAAGTGATGTTTGCAAGCAAAGGAACCATAAATTTCTCTGGAAACTGCCATAATATCAAGTTGTCCATGGGAGAATATGTATTGAATATCCCAATGCTTTCCATTCCGATGGGAGGTGTTGATGTTGTACTAGGAGTCCAATGGTTACAATCCTTAGGTACAATAGCTTTTAATTTTCAAGAACTTTTCATGAAATTTTCTGTGGATAGAAAGGAAGTTGAATTAAAGGCATATTGTATGGAAACCAGGAAAGATAATCAGCTCTAATAGTATGACAAAGCTTCTAAAAAAGGAAGAACGAGGTGTAATTGCACAATTATGTTTGCTAAATGTTTCCACATCGAAATCACCTATTTCTCTAGATCGCCAAAACACCTTGGACAATCATTCCAAGGTATTTGAGACTCCCAGAGGTCTCCCGCCTATTCGTGACCAAGATCGTGCTATTCATTTGATTCTGGAAGTGTTCCTCCAAACATCAAGTCATATATATATCCTTATGCCCAAAAGAGTGAAATTGAACGTATGGTTGCAGAAATGCTAAAGGTTAGTATAATTCAACCTAGTCAAAGTTCTTTCTCTACTCCAGTAGTATTGGTGCACAAGAAGGATGGATCATGGTGCATGTTTTTGGATTATAGGGAGCTCAACAAGCTCACTACTAAAGATAAATTTGCCATTCCTGTCATTGATGCGTTATTATATGAATTGCATGGATCAATTTACTTCACCAAGTTAGATCTTCGTTCAACATATCATCAAATTAGAATGAAGATTGAAGACATTCTGAAAAAAACATTTAGAACTCATGAGGGTCATTATGAATTTTTGGTCATGCCTTTTAGCCTTACCAATGCACCTTCTACGTTTCAAGGTTTGATGAATTCCATTTTCAAGCCCTTAGAAAATTTGTGTTAGTATTTTTTGATGATATACTAATCTACGACAAGTCTTAGAAGGATCATGTTGAACATGTTGATAGGGTGCTACAACCATTGAAGGAGAAGCAATTATATGCAAAAAGCTACAAATGTTTCTTTGGAGTACAAGAAGTGGAATATCTGGGTCATATTGTATCTCATGAAGGTGTTAAGGTAGACCGTAGCAAAATTAAAGCCACTAAGGAATGTAATATCCCCACATCCATAAAGCATCTACGAGGATTTCCCAGGTTGATAGGGTATTATTGCATGTTTGTTAAAAATTATGGGAGAATATAAGCACCTGTAACAACATTCTTGAAGAAAGATGCATTTTCATGGACTCCTGAAGCAACAAAGGCCTTTGAACATCTTAAAGAGGCAATGTGCCAAGCACCGGTCTTAGCTACACTGGACTTCACAAAAACCTTTATTGTGGAATGTGATGCTTGAGGAAATGGAATTGGTGCTATTTTAATGCAAGATGAAAGAACCATTGCTTTCGAAAGTCATCCAATCAAGGGAGAGTATTTACACAAATCTATTTATGAGAAGGAAATATTGGCAATATTACATGCACTTAAGAAATGGTGACCCTACCTAATGGGAAGACACTTGAAGGTAAAAACAGATCATGATAGCCTTAAATACTTTCTAGAGCAAAGATTATCCTCTGAAGAACAACAAAAATGGGTTACAAAGATGTTGGGTTACAACTTTGAAATCATCTACGAAAAATGGAAGCAAAATGTTGTGGCAGATGCACTCTCAAGAATGGATGAGGATGTGGAATAATTTTTGTGAGCCATTTTTATTATCTAAGCAGATTGGATAAACGAAGAAAGGGAGGAATGGAAGAATGACGAAGAAGTGTGGGAACTTATTTGAAAGTTACAAATAGATTCTAGCACATCTAGTATATTTAGCTGGAGAAATGATTCGTTATGGTACAAAGATCGCTTATACCTCTATAAGAATTCCCAACTCAAACAAAAGATTCTTATGGAATTGCACACTTCTCCCTTAGGAGAGCACTCAGGATTTTTAAAAACTTACCACAGGGTTAAGAAGGAATTTTTCTGGGTTGGCCTTAAATTGGATATTCAAAAGTTTATGGCAGAATGTTTGCTATGCCAACAAAATAAAGTTGAAACAATTAAGACCCCAGGTCTATTACAACCTTTATCCATTCCAAGCCAACATCTTGAGGAGGTTTCAATGGATTTTATCATCGGTTTACCCAAGTCTGAAGGAAAGAGTGTCATCATGGTGGTAGTTGACAGACTTACCAAGTATGCACATTTTTGTGCAATATCACATCCATCTAAAGCTAGTACAGTTGCTACTACATTTATGGAAACAATTCAAAAGCTACATGGAAGCCCAAAGATTATTGTAAGTGATAGAGGTCCCAATTTCACTAGAAATTTTTGGACAAAATTATTTTCATGTCTTGGTATTCAGCGAGCTCATAGCTCATCTTATCATCCTCAATCTGATGGGAAAACTAAGATAGTAAACAAATATTTGGAAGGATATCTTCATTTCTTTGTATCTGATAAATAGACACAATGGGTCAAATGGTTGCCTCTGGCTGAATGGTGGTATACCACTTATTTCCATACTACAGCAAAAATGACCCCATTTATGGAACTTTATGGATATTAGCCACCATCCATCACATCATATTTAAAAGAAAATTCTAAGGTTCAAGTAGTGGAACATCACATCGAGCATCAACAATAGGTTCTCCAACTCTTAAAGGATAACCTCGTGTTGGCATAGAATAGAATGAAACAACAAACAGATCAACATCACAGTGAAAGAAGTTTTTATGTAGGTGACTGGGTATTCCTACAGCTACAACCATATAAAGAAATGTCCCTCAAGCAAGCTAAGAAGGATAATAAATTATAACCAAAGTATTATGTTCCATATAAGGTGTTGCAAAAGATTGGTACTATGGCATACAAATTGGATCTTCCTAGAGCTTCTCAAGTACACCTAATTTTCCATGTTTCATGTTTAAACAAGGTTAAAGATGACAAGCTCCCAGTTCAAACAATATTGCGAGAACTTGATGAGGAAGGAAAAATTGTATTGGAACTGGAAGCAGTTATAGAAACAAGAACTTGATAGCTACAAAATCGATCAATTTCGGAGTATCTCATCAAGTGGAAGAACTTATCCACTAAAGATTCCACATGGCAGGATGAGAATTTTATACAAAAGCATCTAGAACTACTCAAGCATTGAGGACAACACTTTTTTGAAGGAGAGGGGAATGTTGGGTCCCTATAATACTAGTGATTACCCCATTACTATTTTAGTTGTATCCCTTATTAATATTGTTGTGCCCCTATTGTCCCCATATTGTTATTACTGTGCCCCATAGAATCCCTATATCGTTATTTTTGTGCCTTTATATTATTATTGTTAAGTTAGCCTAGTTATATCGTGACCCCTTAGACTCCTATATATAGAAAGGAGGTTTTTTCATTTCAAGTATCCAAGAATTGTTCATTTGTATAATGTGAAGGAGGTTGTCCCCTCGAAGAGGCTGAATTCTAAGGCGTTGATCTATCATTTCTATCTCTTGGTGAGTTGGTTTCCTAACATATGCTCTATCCCTTAGCTTGATGAATTGACATTTCTGGATGATGGTGATGCTCTATCCCTTTTCTGTGATTTAGCTTTTGGACAGAAATCAATTCCAATCATGGCTAAGCAAGTTCTCCACTCAGCGAATTCACGTAACCATTGGGTAGCTAAAACATGAAATCAGTTCTCCACTCGGCAAATTCACTTGAGAATTAGATAGCTAAAACATGAAATATCTTATCAAATTTGCAACGTCTGAATACATCAATCCACAAACACATACCTCTAGAAATATTAACATAAGAAATGAGATATGGAGCTCTCAATATGATATTTGACTTCAATGAAAGAAGAAAATTACTTTGCTATAGTACAACACCTAATTATTCTAACCATATTAGTGGAAGATACATTGGATATAGACATCCAATGATGTGCCCTAGGTGATGATGCCAAAAAGAACTAACCCAAATATCTTATTTTAGTTTTCCATCATGCAAGGATAACATTGCTAAGAATAGTGCACCCCATTGGACTAAGCCACATTTGGATTGAAGAGAAACTAATGTATAGCCTCCTTGGGATTTGTCCCTCTTCTATAATAGATCAACCTCATCATGCGATATACATAATACAATTTACCCTATGTCCCTTTCATATTGCTATATGCCTCACATCCATTGCTATTGGAAACAACACTAAGAAGCAGGTCTATGAATTATGAGTTACAAGGTCTGTGAACTTGATGAACTTTTATTACCATCCCGTTTCACTTGACTACCAAAAGGTATGCTTGGTGATGGAAGAGAAAAATACAAAGGATAACCCATGCATTGTGTATACTTTAAAAGCAAGGAGTTTGGATGCAGAGTGTTTCAGGCAATGTTCTAATTGTAGCATTGTTGTACTAGTCACTGTGGATCAAGTTTTCCGTGACTCATTGTCTATGATTTAGTAAGTCTACTTCACCTACAGAATGTATACTATGAGAATTATTTTGAGAGACATTATTGAAGTCTATTTCATGATTTGTATCCCACAATTTTTATTGGTAAAAATGTATCTTTCCAAGAATAGAAAGCCCTTAAGCCATAGAAGGGTAGATCAAAGCAAGGTCTAATTGTGGCTAGAGAAGATTGATTCATGGCACTCAAAACTATTTACACTAAATTATTTCCCAAGTGATTATGTGCTTCACTTTTTTAGAAAATTCAAAATGAAAGTGTGATTACTCGTCTTATGGAAAATCCTGATTTGGTAGAAGAGTATCACAACAAACTTGAAACCATGCATGTCATGGAGGATTAAAATCTTGAGATTGATAGGTTTTACAGACTCAGATCTGTTATGTGCCATTATAGACCTTACATTATGACAAGATTGTTGGCATTATGTTTCTGGTATGGTTATATGTTACAGATGTTGTACTTGATGGCAACACCCATGGCAAGGCTCAAATATGAATAAAATTAAGGATACGCAGAAGAAAGTTCAAGAAGTGCGTACCCGAGGTACGCTGTGCAGGACCGCATCCAACACGCAGGTACCCATCCTGAGGGGCGTAACCCGTGCACAACTACAAGGCAGTAAAGCGACGTGGGTTCCTGTTAACCTTTTTAGACGACGGTATGTTTACATCGTTTTGGCCATGTAATTGTTTATTTTATTATTATTAATTGAGCCCCATGATCCTTGATTTGAGGAAGAGATTGCCTATATAAAGCAAAGGAGATCATTTGGCTTAGTATGCTTTTGGGTTGAATATCTTAAGATCTGATCTATTGGGTTACCGTTTCAAAAGGCTTGATCTATATGAAAGTGAAAGTGGAAAGCGAATCTGTAAAGGGTGATCTCCCAAGCGCTTGATCAGATCTGGGCATCTGTCTAACTGTAGCACACTGGTGATATGAAATTTTAGCCCTAATCTGAGGTACGCAGGTGTTTAATGGTGCCTCTGCATGGGTACGCAGAGCCGAAGAAGGCAAGTTGCGTAGGAACACAGAGCAGACGAAGGGTGACTGCGTGGGTACGCAAAGCAGAAATAGGAGAACTGCGTGGGTACGCCGAGCAACAGTGGTTCAGGTGCGTGCCTACTGTAACAGTACGCGGCGCAATAGTTCTTTTGGGTGCGTTCCTACTGTAACAGTACGCGGCGCGATAGTACTTTTCGGTGCATGCCTACTGTGACAGTACGCGGTGCGATATTGCATTTGGGTGCGTACTACTCGCAGCACAACAGAAGAAGCAGTGCGTGGGCACGCAGTGCAGCGGAAGGATGTCTGCGGGTATAGACAGAGAAGCAGAGGGTGAAGTGCGTACCGACGCAGGCTAAAGAAGGGAAAGTTGCGTATCAGTTTCAGGACTATCTGTTGACTGAATTTTTCTGTTGATAAGGTGTTCTGGGTTCAGTTTTGTTATTTTGATCTGGTTACTGCAACTGACTGTAATTTATATGTACTTGATTATCATTTCATGTATATGGACCCAGTTTGAAAATTTATGAAAAGTGGTCCTTGAAAGAAAAGAAGTAGGGGGTTGTAGCTCCCTTCCAGGAGAAACTGGAAAAAGAGAGAGAGTTGTAGCTCTCTGTAGGTTGCAGCCTGCGTACTGGTAAAGGACTGCACCAGTACAAGACCATTGTAAAAGGAGTTTCTAAATTGAAAGAAGATAGAGACATATTGCAGCAGGTGGTTTTCACCCACATTGGGTTTCCACCTTATATCTGGTGTTCTTTGATGTGACTGTCTGTTTTTTCTTGCTCATGCTCATTACTTTATGGTACTGAGATGCAAAAATAATTCAAAGTATAAATAAGGAAGATTTGGTAAAAGTTCTAGATAATACTGATTCACCCCCCCCTCTCAGTATTATTTTCAACAATTGGTATCGGAGCAAGTTTCTCTAAAGAAGCTTGATCGCTTGAAGGAAGATCTTTCATCATGAGCAACTACGAGAGGGAAGCATCTATCAGGCCACTGGTTTTTGATGGAACAAACTTCAACTATTGGAAGGTAAGAGTTACTGCCTATCTTCAATCACTTGGTACAGAAGTTTGGAACATTGTAGAGACAGGCTGTGCTTTTCCTTCAACTACTCCTACAGATGCAGACGAGAAAAAGAAGTATGAAACAAATGCAAAAGTAGTCAATACCTTATTAGGATGTCTATCTCAAACGGAATTCATGAAGGTAATGCACTATAAATCCGCAAAAGAGATATGGGACAAAATTATCACAAGCTATGAAGGAGATGAATAGGTAAACCGTGCCAAACTTCAAACTCTCAGGATTTAGTATGAGACTCTCAAGATGTATAATGATGAAAGTGTGGCTAACTATTTTCTTCGAGTAGATGAAATTGTTAATTGTATGAAAAATTTGGGAGAAGAAATAAAAGAGGCTATTGTGGTTGAAAAGGTTCTAAGATCATTGTCCCCCAAGTTTGAATCTAAAGTATCTGCAATAGAAGAAAAAGAAAATCTACGAATTCTTACTATGTCTCAGTTACATGGAATTCTAACTGCTTATGAAATGAGAAAGGGAGGTCCATCAGATAGAAGAGAAGCTGCTTTCAAGGCATCAGGCAAAGGAGATTATTATGAAGCACGCCACGTCCCAGAAGAAGAGGAAGAAGAATCAAACTTGTCAGAAATCTTCAAAGGGGTTCTGGAAGGTTCAGAGGTAAGTTACCTTTTAAATGCTTTCTTGTGGAAGAGTAGGTCATTATGCTGCAAAATTTCCTTATAAGGATAAAGGAAAGGAAACTGCTAGATGGAACAAGAAACAGAGTGCAAGTAAGAAAAGCTACTACACTCATCAAGACAGTGATGGTCTATCAAACAGTGATGAAGATGAACGAGGTAATGAATATAAATTGTTAATGGAATTTGAAGATGATGATTATATGGATGCTATAGATGTGGATTACTTTCATGAAGAAAATACTAAACTTAAGAGATGTATAGAAGAGAAGAATATGATCATTGATACTCTACAATTTCAAATTGATGAAAAGGAAAGACATCTTGAAAAATTAGAAGGTGAAATTGTTGGTCTTAGAAAAGAGATTGAGAAAACAAAAGATATTAATCTTAAGTTTGTCAAAGGATCTGAAACTTTGGATGAGATTATCAATGTGCAGCGGTCTCCTCTAAACAAGACAGGTCTGGGCTATAATGGAGAAAATTCTCAAGCATCCACCTCAAAAAGTTATCTTGATGCAGCAAGAAGAAATGAGCAAAAGCACAATGAAGACCATCAGGTAAAACAGGGACGAATTGCAAACAGAAACTATCAGGGGCAATCCATCTTAAGGGTGATGAAAAGCTACAACCAGCCACAGGTAAAATCTTCTCAATTTGGTTCAAGAATAGATGACAAGAGAAATTACAATCAATTGGCTAGTAGATTCGATAACCGCATAAGTTTCTTCAATGGACAATGCTTTTCTTGCCATAACTTTGGTCACAAAGCAGCTCAATTTGTTGCATATAAAACAATCATGACTAGGGAAGCTCAAAAACAAAGAAGTATGACCGGGATTACAAAAAGAACCTAT
>APFE030486071.1:3038-18220 GCA_000404065.3 Pinus taeda
TTTGAGGTATACCCATAACCCCACTTTATGGGGTCCGGGGCAGCGTCCCAGAAAATTTTGGTTTTGGACCCTATGTTAGGTTGGGCGAACCCACCTATGGTTTTGTGCATGATTTTCGCACATGTTATTTGGACGCAATGGTTTTCGGTCCATGGTATTGGACGTGATGGTTTTCGGTCCATGGTATTGGATGCTTCGGCATGTATAAATATGTATTGTAACATTGAAAGGAACATAATGAAAAATCAAGCTGGTAGTCTCGGTTTTTGGGATCCACGAGACAATCTTTGTGTATATGTGTTTTATGTGTTATGATCTCGCATTATTTATTTTCTGTGTTTTAGAATTCGTATGCAGGTAATTTGTGTATGGGGTTAAAACCTACACTAGTATGAGTCTGCACCATTACAAGATTGTAAACAAATTTACTTATTATTAAAAGAAAACAGAGACGACAATAGTAGGTGGTTTTTACCCACATTGGGTTTCCACCTTATATCTTGGTGTTCATGTGTGTTGCTTATGTGTAATTCTTTATTATGCTTTTACTGCACTGTTTAATAAATCTCTGATATACTAGTTAAAGTTCAATGCATGATAAATTGGCTAAATCAAAAGTTCTCTACATATACGTTGGTTGCTTTTAGTACAGCCGCGTGTACACACTGGTTCACTTTGCTGAAGTAGCGTATATAAATCTATTTGAGAAATTAAAATTATTGATCTGATAATACTTATTCACCCCCCCTCTCAGTATTATTTCCAACAATTGGTATCAAAGCCAAGTTCTTCAGAAGAAGCTTGATCGCTTGAAGGGAGATTCACCATCATGAGTAATCAAGAAAGCGTGGGATACATCAGACCGCTAATATTTGATGGGAGCAACTTTGTTTATTAGAAAATAAGAACCACAACTTATCTACAATCACCTGGAACGGATATCTGGGAAATTGTGGAAGGAGGATATATATTTCCAACAACAATTCGTACAGATACGGCAGGTAAAAAGAAATATGAAACCAATGCCAGGGCTGTCAATACTTTATTGGGAAGTATGTCACAATCAGATTTTGTCAAAGTCATGCAGCTCAAATCAGAGAAAGAAATATGGGACAAAATCGTTCTGAGCTACGAAGGAGACTTTCAAGTAAAATGTGCTAAACTTCAAACTCTCAGAATTCAGTATGAAACTCTTAAGATGCACAGTGATGAAAGTATAGCTGGTTACTTCTTACTTATTGATAAGGTTGTTAATTGTATGAAGAATTGGGTGAAGATATAAAGGAAGCTACCTTAGTTGAAAAATTGTTGAGATCCTTATCTGCTAAATTTGAATCAAAAGTGTCTGCCATAGAAGAAAAACAGGATCTGCAGATTATCATTATGGCACAACTGCATGGAATCTTAAGTTCCTTTGAGATGAGAAAAGGAGGTCCATCAGATATGAGAGAAGCCACATTTAAAGCTTTAGCAAAAGGAAAGGAAGAACACAATGAATTAGGACATATTTCAGAAGAAGAAGGTGAGGTAAACTTTGTCAAGAAGCTTCAACGGGGTTCTAGAAGATTTAGAGGTAAGCTACCCTTTAAATGCTTTGCCTATGGCAGAGTCAGTCATTATGCTGCCAAATGTCCTCTTAAAGATAAATATGAAAAAGGGAAGGAATATGAAAAATGTAATAGAAAACAAGTTGTAAATAAAAAGAGTTACTATACTCATGAAGATAGCGATGGTTTATCAAATAATGATGAAGATGAAAATAGTAATGACTATAGACTTCTAATGGCTTATGACGATGATAATGTTTGGGATGATTTAGAAGAGGATGACCTTCATGAAGAAATCTCTAAACTCAAAATCTGTTTAGAAGAAAAGAATATGATTATAGATACCTTGACATACCAACTTGCTGGAAAAAGAAAAACACAATGAAAAACTAGAATGTGAAATTGTGGGTCTAAGAAAGGATCTTGAGAAAACAAAATCTCTCAATATTAGATTTTCTAAAGGATTAGAAACCTTAAATGAAATTATCAAAGTGTAGTGTTCTCCTTTGATAAAGACAAGTCTTGTATATATTGAAGAAGCATCTCAATCACAGAAGCCATCAACCTCCACTAAAAGTTATCTTGATGCAACAAAGACCAGTGAACAATATGACAGTCGTCAGCAAAGGCATAAAGCAGATCACCAGGTAAATCAAACTCAATTTACTCCAAGGATGAATAGAAGCCACAACCAACCTCGGGTAAATCATACTCAATTTGCTCCAAAGATGAATATCAATAGAAACTATAATCACCAGGTCAATAGATTCGATAATTATAGGAACTTCTTTAATGGGCAATGTTTTTCAAGTCATAATTTTGGACACAAAGCTGCTCAATGTGTTGCTTACAAAACCATCATGACTAGAGAAGCATGAAATCAAAGGAATGTAACAGGGGTCAAGAAAAGTTCCTAAATAACTTTTCTCTTCTTGAAAATGAAATAGAATGCTCAATCTGTAACAACCTTGGTCATGAAGAATCTGAATGCAGGAGAAAATTTCGGCAAAAGGAGAAAACTCCATTAAACCCCAAGATATGGAGAAGGAAAGAATCTCAAACAGAAAGATGTGGTATAGCCTTGTATGCAGAAGGACAGGAAAATATGTGGTACATCGACAGTGGATGCTCAAAACACATGACAGGTGACAAAGAAAAACTTCAATCATGTACTACCTTAGAAAAGGAAAAGAATATCTCATTTGGAAATGACATTCCTGCAGTCATAAAAGGTAGATACTCTGTTCTCTTGAAAGAAAAGGTTAAATATGGAAATGTTATGTATGTAGATGGTTTAAAGCATAACCTATTGAGTGTTAGTCAAATGTGTGATCAAGGAAATGAAGTAGTGTTTCGATCAAATGGATGTGTTGTTCGTGAGCTTAATACAGGAGAGACTGTGATCAAAGGTACAAGAACTCCAAACAACTTATACATACTCAAGGGAGGACAACAATAGTGCCATCTAAGCGAAAATGATGAAAACTGGCTGTGGCATAGAAGATTGAGACATCTAATCTTTTCACAAATAAAAAAAGCATGTAGATTCAAGGTTGTTCGTGAGCTTCTAGATATCAACATCCTTCAAAATACAATATGAAAACCATGTCAATTCAGTAAGCAAACTAGAGCTCACTTCATTGAAAAAGAAGGGTCAGCTAGTAAGCCTCTTGAACTTGTCCATACTTATTTATGTGGACCATCAAGGAAAAATTCACCTCGTGGAGAAGAATACTTTATTTTGTTCATTGATGATTTTTCCAAAATGTGTTGGATAGATATTCTAAAGCATAAAGATGAAGCATTTGAAAAGTTCCAAGCCTTCAAAGCCTTGGCTGAAAATGAATTATATCAAAAATCAAATGTCTCAAATTTGGTCGAGGAGGGGAATTTACCTTGAATTAATTCTTTGACTTTTGTGAACAACATGGAATAAAAAGGCAATTCTCCACCACAAGGACTCCTCAGCAAAATGGAGTCGTAGAAAGAATGAACAAAACTGTTCAACAAACGGCTCGAGCTATGCTAGATGAATTTGGAACTCCTGCAGCCTTCTGGGGCGAAGCTACATTCGTCGTCGTAACTATTCTCAACCAAGAAAATGTTAGGGTAAACAACACTCAAACTCCACATGAACTTTGGTATGGTAGGACTTCTAATGTAAAATACTTTAAAGTTTTTGGAGGAAAATGTTATATCAAAAGGGCTGATGAAAAACTTGGTAAGTTTGAGCCCAGAGCAAATGAAGGTATTGTTCTTGGTTACTCTTCCTGAAGTAAAGGATATAAATGTTATAATAAAAGACTTGGAAAAATTGTTGAAAGTATTGATGTTGTAGTTGATGAAGCATGCAAAAATCCAAAACAGATAAAAACAGAAGATTATGATAGTGAAGAAGATGGGGATTATTTTCCCACATTAGATCACAACGATCTTGAAGAAGAAACCAATGAAGCACTAGAAGAAGAGATAAAAATAGAAGAAAAGACTTCATCCAGGTATGTTCTAAAAAATAATCCAGAAACTCAAATTTTAAGGGAAAAAGAGGTAGGTGTACAGACAAGAAGAACTATTACAGAAACCTCAAACTATCTAGCATTACTATCCTCCAACAAACCTCAAAATGTAAATGAAGCATGCAAAGATGAATGTTGGGTCAAGGCCGTGAATGAAGAACTTGAGAAAATTGAAAAGAATAATACTTGGGAATTAGTTCCTAGACCTCATGATAAAAATATTATAGGAACTAAATGGATATTCAAAAACACGCTGAATGAAAATGGAGAAGTCATTAGAAACAAGGCCAGACTTGTTTGTAAATGGTGTGCTCAACAAGAAGGTATAGATTTTGAAGAAACTTTTTCACCTGTTGCTAGACTTGAAGCCATAAGGATGTTTCTTATTTTTTCTAGCTTTCAGAAATTCAAAGTATACCATATGGATGCTAAATCTGCCTTCCTCAATGGAGATTTAGAAGAAGAAGCTTATATTGAACAACCAAAAGGATTCATTCTTGGAAATGACACAAAACTTGTATGCAGACTCAAAAAGGCCCTCTATGGTCTGAAACAAGCTCCAAGCGCCTGGTATCACCGCCCTGACAAATATCTACACCAACAAGTTTTTTCAAAAGGGTCAGCAGATAACAATCTATATACAAAGATTGACACTAATAAATTGCTAATTATTGTTGTTTATGTTGATGATATCATCTTTGGTAGCAATGAAGAATCCATGAGTCAGAATTTTGCTTCAGTAATGCAGCAAGAATTTGAAATGTCTTTGCTTGGTGAACTTACCTATTTTCTTGGTCTACAAGTTCAACAAAATAAAGATGGTATTTTTCTTTCACAAACCAAATATCTCAAACAGATCTTGAAAAGGTATGGCATGGAAGATTCTAAACCTGTATGTACCCCAATGGTAACAGCATGCAGTCTCAGCTCAAATGATGAATCAACAGTAGTACATCAACCCACTTATAGATCCATGATTGGCAGTCTGCTTTATCTAACAGGTACCCGCCCTGACATCATGCATGCGGTAGGAATAGTTGGAAGATTCCAAGCAAATCCAAAGTAATCACACCTTCAGGCAATCAAAAGAATTTTCAAATATCTTCAAGGAACACAGAACTTTGGTATATGGTATCCTAGAAATACAAATCTTACTCTTCATGCATATACAGATGCAGATTGGGCAGGAAGTGTTGATGATAGAAAAAGCACTAGTGGTGGTGCATTCTATATGGGTTCTAGGTTAGTGTCTTGGTTCAACAAGAAACAAAGTTCAATTGCGTTATCTACAACTGAAGTAGAATATGTGGTTGTTGCATCTTGTTGCACACAACTACTTTGGATGATGCAAACCTTGCAAGACATTCAGATCACATGTACTCCACCCATCTCCATTCTATGTGATAATACAAATGCCATCAATATTTCAAAGAATCCAGTCATGCACTCCAAGACCAAGAACATACCCATAAAATACCATTCTCTACGTGAACAAGTGCTTGAAGGTCAAATTTGAGTACGTTCCCTCCAAAGAACAGGTTGCTGATATATTCACTAAACCACTACCCAGAGAGACATTTGAATATCTCAGATAAAATATGGGAGTAGTTGTTGCATCATCCTGTTGTTAAATCCAATTTTTCAGAGAAAGGTTATTATGCGCAAGTTTCATGAAGTATAGTCGTGTACACACGCGAGTTTTTGTGTCTCAAGTAGCATATATGTGTTTCAGACAAGAAAAACAGTGGGGTAGGCTCTAATATGGGTGCTCTGGTAGATATTGATGATTAATGTCTATATGCTCTGTTCATTAATTGTATCTGACTGACAAAGATGCCTTAATCATTGAACTGTTAACAATGCACAGGTAGCACAAGTTCGAGGGGAGCATTAGCCTTCACATACATTCAACATTGTTGGCATTATGGTTTCCGAGTCCAGCTATGGATTCAGATAAAAGTCTAGGGTGTGATATGTCTTGAATGAGTCCTCTTGGACAAATGATGTAATTTGTATCCCCACTTTACATGGGATGGATGTTGTAATATTTCTTGTTTCTATCATGTATAAATAATTAGTATATCCCCACTTGGTTGGGAGATGAATGTATGTATGAGTTATTGGTGATAGGAAGGTCATCCTCACATAATTGATTTATAGAGATGTTATTCTTTTAGAAATTTTTTTTTTTTTTCAAACTCTACTTGTGCTTAGGAAGAGCATGGACAATTTCAGTGCAGCTCAGCATGTACAAAATGGGAGCTCAATCAGAGAATTCAACATGTACTCAGGGGGAGCATAACCAGCATAATGTAGGTCAAAGGGAGAAATTATCTTGGTCCACCCTTTGCCCTTGATTGCAAAGGGGGAGAGTGACTTGGCTTTGTTGTGGCCATCAATTCCAAAGGGGGAGATCGTTGCCATTATGATACAGGTATTTTCCTTGATGGAAACTCACTCAGATGAAAGATCACAGTACAACATCTCAACAACAAAGAATTACAAATCATACTACAAAGAATGAATAAAGAGAGGTATACACAGGTTCACCTTGACTAAGCTGCGTATACATGCAGGTTCACTAAACACAAGTAACGTATACATACAAATGCACTTTCACAGAAGGAAAAGCGTGTATATCTTGGAAAACTAAGTTTTTAGTCTAAGGTATTTGGTCCAAGGTATTGGTCCAAGGTATTGGTCCAAGATATTTGGTCCAAGGTATTGACCCTAGGTAATTGGTCCAAGGTATTGGTCCTAAGTGGTTTTGGTCCATGGTATTGAGAAAGGCCTAAAAATATATATAAGGAGGAGAAGATCATTAGGCCAAGTGTGCAAGTATCGAATATCTGATGAAGTGTGAGATCTAGTATGCAGGTTATTGGCTTATGGTGTTTGATCTGAACCAAGGATGAACCTTAGTGGTTGATGAGGGATAAGATCTAATGATGGATCAGGATCTTAAGGCTTGAAATGAATTATCATTATGTGGTTAGATCATGTATAGTATAGTCTGAATAATAACATGTGTTAGTTTGTAAATATTATGATCTGGGTATAACTGAAGTTTGGAATAGCTGCAGAATTATGAATTAATATTTGCAGATGTGTACATTGGTTGGCTCTGATAAAAGTGCATATACACGTTGGTTTGACACATGGAAGTAGTGTATACCTTATGAAGAATTTTTCAGTTGTTTCTGTTCGCTGTTGGAGAGTTCTGGGTTCTACTTTGGGTTTTGGTGACTGTATGTTGGTGACAGTATTCTGAATGATCAGATTGATTATGATTTGCTATAGTGACGATAGGTTGTCAAAGTGATTGATTAATTCAGTTGTGGTTGATTCGGAAAGTGATGATTGAGTTTCAGTGATCGGTTGATGCATATGTGTTTGATGATTGTATTGCAGTTATGATGTTGTTGATGGATCCAGTCTAAAAATTTATGAAACATGGTCCTTGGAGGAAAAAATAAGGTCATAGCCTTCTGTAGGTCACTGCCTACATACTAGTAAACATATCGGGTAGTTTAAGAGCTAGGGGGTTGTAGCTCTCTTCCAGTAGAAGCTGGAGAATGAGATGAGGTTGTAACCTTCTACAGGTAGAAGCTTGCGTACTCGTATGAGTCTGCACCAGTGCAAGATTGTAAGCAGATTTTTTTATTATTAAAATAAGACAGAGATGACAGTAGTAGGTGGTTTTTACCCACATTGGGTTTCCACCTTATATCTTGGTGTTCATGTGTGTTGCTTATGTGTAATGCTTTATTCTACTTTTACTACATTGTCTAATAAATCTCTGATATACTAGATAAAGTTCAATGTATGATAAATTGGCTAAATCAAAAGTTCTTTGCATATACGCTGGTTTCTTTTAGTACAATTGTGTGTACATGCTGGTTCACTTAGCTAAAGTAGCGTATATAAATTTGTTTGGGAAATTAAAATTATTGATCTGATAATACTTATTCACCCCCCCTCTCAGTATTATTTCCAACAGCTTGTTTGATGCCGATGGATCTATCGAACAAAGATTGTTGCATATGGTGAGATGAGCAAGTACAAAGCTCGACTTGTGGAAAAATAATACTCACAGGTACATGGCATAGACTACACAGAGACATTTTCACGTGTTGCAAAAATGGACTTCATTTGACTAGTTTTAGCCATTGCTACTTCTCGCAGATGGGAAGTTCATCACATGGATGTGAAGAGTGCATTTCTTCTTCATGGAGATCTCAAGGAGGAGATATATATGGAGCATCCATAGGGATACATTGAGAACTCTTCCCTCGTTTGGAGATTAAAGAAATCTTTGTATGGCCTAAAACAAGCTCCCAGAGCCTAGTATGCAAAGATGATTCTTTCCTGCTTTCCATTGGATTCATTCCATGCAAATATGATCTGAATGCTTATTTTCTGCAACATGATGATTCCCTTTTGATGATAGTACTTTATTTAGATTATTTACTTATGACAAGGAACCTTAAATCAGCTATTGATTCGGCGAAATCAACATTGCACGATTGATTTTCCATGATAGATTTGGGACTATTGCACTACTTTCTTGGTCTTGAAGTTTCTCAATCTACTTGAGGGATCAAGATGGCACAGTCTAAGTATGCATCAGATCTACTTATCTGCTTTTAGATGACAGAATGCAAGCCAACAGCATCTCCCTTTCTTTTGGGGATCAAATTTGAGGATGCAGGTACTGCACCTTTGGTGGACAGTACACTGTATTGGCAATTGGTTGGGAGTTTGTTGTATCTTACTCACACCTGACCTGATATATCTTTTGTAGTAGGAGTTTTTTTCCAGATATATGAAGGAGCCCCATGAGCTTCACTGGAAAGCTGGAAAGAGAATCCTTAGATATGTGAAAGTTACTTCATGTTTTGGTATCTTTTACGCTGCAGATTGCCCACTTTCATTGATTAGGTACACAGATTCTGATTGGGATGGCAATGGTATAGACTGCAAGTCCACCTCTGTTTATGTTTTTAGATTTGGTTCAGGGCCTTTTTTCTAGTCTAGAAAGAAGCAATCCACGATTTCTTTATCTATAGTCGAGGCAAAGTATAGAGGTGCAGTGAATGCAGCTACACAGGTTGTTTGGTTGCAGGGGCTTCTCTCCGAGTTTGATATTCAATATCCACTTCTGATTGTCATATTTTGTGATAATCAAGGGTCCATTCAGATATCGATTAATGCAGTTCAGAGGCAGAGGAATGAGCACATCGAGATTCACATGAATTACATCCGCAAGTTAATCCGTGACTGAGTCATATCACCACAGTATTGCTCATTGAACAGTAGGTTGCAGACATCTTCACCAAGTCTTTCATTGAAAAGAAATTTTTCTTAACTGAGAGCTATGATTGGAATGATGGAGACAGCTAAATTGGCCCTTCTGGCCACTTAGCCCTTTTCTTCCTCTCTTTTTTTTTTGGGGGGGCGGGGGGGGGGGCTTTCCCATGAGATTTTCCCTCTTTCTTCATTTTATGAGGATATTTTATTTCTTGTACCTGAGTACCTAACATGGCATCTTGACCGGGAATCATTTTAGATAAGTGAGTTAGGATGAGGGGGGGTGTTGGAATATATCCTTGACTTAGCCACATGCACTAAAAATCATGTTCACACTTGGTTTTTGGTAAACTAGCTCAGTGGACCAACTTTCCCTTGTTTTTTCCCTTTAAAGGCTTAATATTATGGAAATATTGGTCCGACCACTTTCCTAAACCATTTAGACATCTAAGTGCATATTCAAACCCAATCACACCTCATCCACTTGAGTTATTTGAGGATTGGCACCCCACATGAAGATTCCCCCTTAAATCAAGGGATTTGGTCCCCCGACCATTTTAGCATGTTTTAAAGTTGCCTTCCTTGGGAAATGTGCCCCTCCTCATGCTTTCCTCATGGCTGATAGTTGGCATAGGTTGTCTTGAGTCATTGTTGCTATTTTAAGCCTCCCTTTAGCTTTTCATATCCTTTTCTAGATTTTTACTAGTTTTTTCCCTAATTTTCTAGATTCGGCAATTTCTATATAACCACCTCCCTTTGGGATTAGAGGTTTGGTTTCTCATGTATTACTATTTTTCATTAATTTAATACATTGATTTTATGGAGCAAATTCTTTCTCTCCTCTCTTGAATATCAGTTAATTAATTGTGTTTAATTTAACTAGAATTCTAGATCTATCAGAGTTTCTGCAGGAATTCTACAGATATTCTTTTGAAACCCCCTCCTTTTTTTGCCTTCTTCTTCATCTAAACCCCAGAGGGCATTCTCTTGCCAAGTTTCCATATTTATGACATCTATGGAAGCGAAAAGGAAGTTATTCGTAATCAATCATATGTGTATAAGAGAAATCCATGTATTTGAGATTGATTTCCTTTGCCAACCCTTCCCTGGGATTTAGACTTACTAGTATTCTAACCAGTCCCTTTTCACCAGTGTGAACAAACACCATCTCAACTTCCAAAAAATATCCCAAGTTATTCCTGATTGTCCAAAACATAGAATTGACCCAGAGAAAAGCAGGAAGGCTTGGAATTCTTACCCATGCCAAGATTCTATCCACCTTCTCTTTCTAAGCGTGAAATAAAGGGTTCCACCTTTTGAATAGTATTGGGTTTTTCCCAAAACTCCAGCTTCTTTCCAGCACCCATTCTAGTGCTTCCTTCCTGGAAACTTTAATCATGAACCAACCCTTAGCTAGGGTTTAAACCTCAATGGTTTTTTGTGGCGCCTCCTACCAACTTTAACTATCCATTCCTAAATATAATTTGTTGTATACTTTTTCCCCTTTGCCCTATCAACCAAGGTTAATCCTGGTGCCTCTATAGCTTCGCCGATTTCTAGATTGACTCCTAGAACCAGATTTGTAGTTATCTCTTTCTTCTTTATTAACTTATTTTTATTCCGCCTCTCCCATGTCTTCCTGTGTCACCCCCCTTCCCCAAACCCCAATGTAGTCTCCTCCACATTGGTAGGTTCTTCCTGGAGTGGCTTAGAACACCCCTTTGACCAACTATTTTTGAGGTTGTTTAAACCTCCTTCTCTTACCTGAGATTCCTCGCCCACCCAAGATGGTGGCTATCTTACTTCTGAAAATCCCTTTGCCCCTATAAAATCGTCCTAGTCTGCTACTTTGGAAGGGTCGAAAAGAAACCCTTGTTGTTCATAGATTTCTCCACTCCCTGCCTTCGACGTCTTTTGAGAATCATTCAAAGTCTTCCCCGCTCCATTTAACCTTGGTAAAATCAAGAGTGTGCTCAAATCTTGATTGAGGGTTCTACTCTTCGAACATGCAAAGGTCTTTTGCATGCAACTGTGCTATCCAACCGGAGTCCTCTCATGACTTCTGTCAATCCCGAATCTTCCACAAGGAAGGATTTCAAACCTTCATGTCCCTTGAAACTGCAGTTGATAACAATATCTTCTAACCCTCCCAAATAAAAATCTTTGAGTGAGCTAGTAAACTGATTACTTACTTGGAGGACTTCTGCATTTCCAGCTGCGTAGACAGTCACCAGTAATGAAACCCCCTGCCTCCCTTCAAGCTCCTTCCTTCCCTTATCCCCAGCTCTCTTGTTTAGTCAGACAAAGGCTTTCTTCCAGAAGCCCTAAATATTTACCTTGTCTGCATCCCTCGACTGAGCCACATCTCTTCTCGCCTGGAAGTCCATCTAGATGAATATACTTCTCAATGTTATGATCTGTGACCTACAAACCCCATACTGACAGAATATCCCCATGCTCGAGGTCCAGATCAACAACATCCCGATGGTTGACCATTATCCTTTCCGATGTTTGCAGTTTGTTGACACCCCCGGATCTTGGAATGTAGTTTTCCTTCAGTGGGCGCATGCAGACTATTACTGTCGGAAGTGGAACAATAAACCCAAACTAAACAACTAAAACCTACCTCCATCCTCCTGCAACCCTAAACCCTCATTTCGCCTTCTCACCATTCCCAATGATCTGTCCTTGTGACAAATTCCCTCCAGGTGCCCTCCCTACCCTAAAAACCTTCTCCATGCCTTGCCAGCTGTGGCGTGTATGGCCTCCCGGCTATAGCTATCGCCTTCCCGTACCCTACTGCGCCCCTTCTCCACTGATATGGTTTCATGCTCAGAAATCTTTTACAAATACAATTTCAAAATTTTATTAATATTTTTTATAATTTAAAAAAAATAAAAAATGTAATATATGTATTAAAAAAAACAATAATTAAAATATTGAAAAAATTATGGGAGAACTATTGGGCATCTCCTTTGAAGCCACCCCGCACCTTCCCCTCCCCTCCTCCCCCCACACTTTCCAATGGCACGCCTCATGCAACAACAAGGTCTCGTGTGTAGACGAGCGTGTCACAAGGCATGTCATGGAGAGGAGCAGTTTGCTTCTTTATGCAAAGGGCCTTGATGTCACAAAGGCCTTCTCATAGGAAATGTAGGGAAAGGGCAGAAGTGGGGGGCGAAGGGGGAGAGAATAAATAGAAATTCTCAATATCATCTCCATTGCAATGTGTTAGTATTTAAAAAAAAAAAAATTTCCTTTAAAATTTACTTCGTTTTTTTTAATTCTATATATATAATTATATATATATTATATAATATATATAATGTTTGTTTGAAATGCTAGCCTGGGGAGTTGTCCCAGCCACCCTGTGGAGGTGAGGTCATTAAATGGAGGTGTCACATGGCTACCCCCGTGCATGCAAACACACGTGATTATATAGTCTTTCGTCATTCATGTTGAACGCCATTTAAAGGAGGAGATGGGTATGGTAGTTCTGCCTGTGAAGCATCCCTACAAGGAAACAACTTGTTTCCCTCAAAAAAAAGGTTTGTCATGTTTTTTAGGCGTTTCCTAAGCCTGGGAGAGGTGATTGGTTAAGCTTAATATAGAATTATAGTTGTTTGGTACCCTGGGAGTGATTCTACGGGGATAGGAGGTTAGAGGGAAGCTTTATTCCAGTCGTGTTGAGAAAAAATTTTCTCTAGTTTTTTGTAACTTTGTGTTAAGGAGGCTCAATGGGAGTTTAATCCCTACACATATGAAAACTTATCATGGCTCAATAAATTTCCATGTTATTGGTACTTAGAAATTTTCATTTGTCACCTACTCTCGTCGCTCAAAGGCCACTACAACTCGAGTAAATATGAACACTTCTTGTGATTATAATTTTGTTGCAACTTCTTTTTTTGGATATGGGCATTTAAGTCTAGTGTTAGCCTTTGGTCAACATTGAGTGTTGTGTTTTCGCATGTGCTTGGCTGCTATTTAGTTTGGGTAGTTGTAGTATTATGCCTCTATACCTATGTTGTGACATTGTCTCTTCTACTCTCGCCAATCCTTTCCTGTATTAGTGTAGTTATACATCGTGTTGTTGGATTTTACCTCGCTTAAGTTGGGTCAAGCTTCCTTTGGGATTTATCCTCCTAGTCTAGCTATAATTTGTTATTTTTCCTTATTTCTACACTCAATTCCCTTCTCCTGGGTTGAAACTAGAAGACCATACTAATTTGGGTGTATGCAATGCCAACACATGAGAAGCAGGCATAGGGAGTGGGGGGGGGGGGGGGGGGGTGGGGGAGGCTACAACCCTCAAGGTTGAAATTGAGCCCAATGGCAGGCTTAAGAGGCCACTAGGACCTTCCATTCGACCTTCCCCCCAGAAAATCGCAATGAAATTCAATACTTGGAAACAATAACAATTAGAAATAGGAAAGAATTTTATGATTCAAAGGTCATGGATAAAATTTGACAGTGAATTCCTAACCCTGGTGATACCAGGGGAAGGAAAAATCAATATTTTCAAGCCTTATCCCTTTATTGTCAAATGAGGACCCTATTGGGTAGGGTTCCTATTGAGAAGTAGACTGAAAGATATAATGTATTTGCAAGTCTCAAGGACGTGGAACATGTTCAAAGAAACCAATTGTTTTTTCTTGAGAGAATGGACACTCACTTGGCTCATATTGAGCGTCATATTACGTGAATTACTGCTATGTCAACTCTTCCAGGATCTAGTGCAAAGGATCTGACACCTTTTACCTCTTATCATTCTTAACTGTTGAAATGATTGATGGAAATTTTTTATTTTGTGATTATGTAGTAGATACTTTAATTATGTTATAGTAGTTAATACTTTTGAACAAATTATTATATAGGCAAGTGGTCAAAAATATCTGGTTTCCCACTCGATAGATTGAGACCATCTACCAAAAGGCATGCTTAAGTTGGTTGGATGATTGATGTATTGGAAAATTTGATTTTGTGGGGAAATACAATATTACCTTAAATTTTATATCTATGTATATATATATAATATATATATGGGTAAATTGCTTTATATTTGTGTTTTGTAATCGTTTTTATTTTTTTTTGGAAAATGTGTTTTTTTAGATGTTTAATTTGGATCTTCTAAGAAAAAAATAATTTAATTTTTTTAATTAAAAAAAAAGTTTGTGTTTTGCCCCTTTATTTTATAAAGGGTTATTTTATGATTTTTATTACAATAATGATGATTTTCTAAACCATAATTAAAAAATGTTGCAATTTGACTGGCCTGTTGAAAAGGGTTCAAGTCATCTTAAGTGAAGATTTCAAATGAGATATAATTTTAATCTTGAAAATAATAAATTGCTCTTAGTAAAACCACTCTATGATTTAATTCTTGATTTTTTAAGTTTTTTTAGTCACGTTATTCGATTTTTAGTGCTAAAGTTTAAAATAGTAGCATTTTAAAAATTTTGTGCTCATGATGTTTTGTTTTTAATGCCATGTTTGAAAGATGTTTGAATATAAGGTTTTTTGTAATAATGATTTTTTGTTTTAATCCCATGGTTGAAAAATGTTGGAATTTTAATCCTAAATAAATAGGTACTACTAGTAGCATCACTTTCCAATTTAGGAGTGCTTTTCATGTTTTTTATGCAAAAATATGAGTGATGGCCCAAAGATGTTAAACTTATACAACCTTGTAGAATCATCAGCAATGCCAATAGCTAAAATCTGTCTAGGATCTCTTAGGTCCTTAATTACAACATCGTGAGGTGAAAATTCATCGATTTTACCTTCACCTGAATGAGTTATCTGATAT
>APFE030486072.1:8206-18279 GCA_000404065.3 Pinus taeda
TGAGGAGTGGTAATTCCTGCCAATGCTTTACAATATATGGTCTAATTCATTTCTTCTATCTCTGGGGTTGGATCTTGGTGTATATCCTCTTCTTTTGATGTTTCTTGATCCTTTTCTTTCTCCTCTTCATATTCTGTGTAAAATAATTTCTTCTCAACACACTTACGACCTTTAGTGCATTTGCTATCACAATTGTAACAAAGCCCTTTCTCTCTTTTTTCTTCCAATTGTTGTGGTGTAACCCTTGTAGGTTGTGGAAGGCTAGGAGAAACAACACTTCCATCTTTATAGCTGTGAGGGGTAGACTTCCTAGTTGCCATAATTTTACTTTCCACTATGTCACAAAGCCCTTTTACTCTTTCCAATTGTTGTGGTGTTGCTCTAAAGAAGGTGTTTCTCTTTGTATCCTCATAATGTGCTATCATTTCCTCTGTGAGAGTTGACCACATAACAAGTCGTTTACGAGAACAAAGCCCTTTATACCATAAAAATTGATCCAGTTCTAAATATGAAGATGCAATACATACCTTTTGTAACAGTGGTACACCATGTAGATCAAAATATTGCTCCATATGAAGTATCCAATTTACAGGATCCTTGCCATCAAACTTCCTCATATTGCTTTTTCTTGAATTTAGGAGCTCGATCTTGAAATGACTATAACTATGTACTTTCAGATCCTTAAGTTCTGAAATTGTGAACTGTTGTAGTCCTCTGTGTCCTCTTTCCAATTCCACCAGTCTGATCCCAATTGGAATCTCCAAGGAAGAGTTATGCCAAATCTCCCACAGCGACCTGATTATAGACTAGTTCAGTAGCGCGAACTTGTATGACATGCCACGTGTCTTTGTTTCGACCTTTGGCTCTAAAAAATATATGCAAGAAACTACAGTCCGTCTTTTTTCTGTACCTTCTTACGAATGTCAATCCGATTCTCAGAGAGAAAGTTATGACGATTTTCCCCAGGTCACCTGTTTGGAATGTAATTCAGGAGTCTGCAAAAAGACCAACTTCCTCATATCATATCTCCACAAATATAGCGCAAAAAGCTCTGAAATTCATATCCGAGGTTCAACGTGATGTCTTCTCAAATGGGTTTTTTTTTTTATCTTCTGAAATGTCGCAAAAAAAAGTTATAGTGGAAATTCCACGATGACCTATTTGGAGCAGCGAAACCCTAGAATCCAAAGCTTTGATACCAAATGTTATGAAACCAACTCACAAAAAGATAGAAAAGAGAGATCAATTCCTTAGAATTCAGCCTCTTCGGGGGGGGAAGCCTCACTAAGCGGGGATAGACCTTATGGCAACAAGAGAAAGAGTTGTTGTTTTCACCTCAACAACCTTTCTCTTGCTCTTTAGTGGTATTTGACTATAAATGGAGGCTTCCCTAGATCACCTAAAGGGTATTCTAAATTTATGGCTCAAGGTGATGGATGAAGTCTATTAGATGGGATAGAGTATTGACAAGGCATATGAAGGCTTAGATATTTCATGCCAAGGTTCAAGTACTCTACACCTAGACCAAAGATATAGTTTTTATAAGTTAGGGTTTCATTAATTTATATTGATAGGGTGCAAATCATCATATAATAGCAAAAAAAGGCCATTAAAGGATAATTAATAAAAATGAACAAAGGCCTTCCAATAGATGTTAGAACTAGGATTAGGAAATTGATTTTTTGTGGCTAAAAAGTTGTATAAACAAATATTTTGGATGGATTCAACTGTACTAAGGAAGGATTTCACCATGCACAATGGTGACTTTGATTTTATGTAATTTATTGATTCAATTCCCAATTTATAAGCCACCAAATTCAACACAAATTCATTTTGTATGCATCTATATGCTCTAAAATCCTAGCAGCTAACCCTATACAACTAGGAACAAGGAAAATAAGATTTGATGGATGATCAACACAAAAATTATTAGTGCCTTATACTAAATTGGATTAATGGAGTCTTCTAGGCCTAAAATTCCATGGAAAAATCTTGATGTAGTAACGGGGGATGACTAGGGAATTCACTTTTAAAACCTTTACTATATTCCTTGTGAGGGGATAAATTAAATATAAGGAATGCACAATCAGAGTTTCCTTATAAGCTTTGAAGAGAACAATTTTGCATACAATAATGGAGCAATATTGCAACATAATTTAGCATTTAGTCATGGTATAAATAGAAAGCCTACTCCATACATATAATATGAAAAATATCAAGATAAAGCATGAAACTTACAAAATTCTCCAAATAAGCACTTCTTTCAATCCCATAAAAACATCTCCATAAGAAATTTGCACCATAAAAGAGTCACATCCTTCCCAAGTAGCGAAAAAGGACCAATTCACACTCTTAGAATAGGAGTTATCAAAATGTGTGATGATGAAATCGAATAAGGGGGGAGGCTCTATTTATATGAGGATTATCCCCCTTATTTTTACAATAATGCAAATAAAAGCACTAATTACAAGTTTATTTTGAGTCTTCAACAATTGTGAGGTTACAAGCCAATCTCAAAGCCCAAAAACATAACAAATAATGCCAAAAATGGCCACACATGTGGGAGAAAGACCTCCTTTACTATGACATCATCCTCGAAAGGAGATCAAAATGCCACAAGTAGGTGTCAAATAGGCTAATGAGTGCTCCATGCTTCGAAAGGTAACTCTATATCATGGATATGCCTCCAAACCAAGATTTCATCACCAAAGTTCCCTATGTCAAAATATAAAGGGAAAAAGGGATGATATGGCACCAATATACTCAAACATTGGGGTCAAATAGTGATGTGCAAGCCCCACTTATCATCTCAAAGATAACTATCATCATTTGGGCTCTAGAATAAGTAACACCCATAAAAAAGTTCTAAGGCCAATCTAGGGGCATCTAAGGTCTACCGTGACACATCATAAATATCTCCAACACCCATCTAGTTGTACTTGAAAGTATTAAGTACCATGCGGAACCATCAAATAGTCCATCTTTGTGCTTTGAGTGGGAAACGCTGCATCAAAATGGCCATGTCTTCTCTCTAAAATGTGTAAAGTAGTCTCTAGAATGTTAGTGAGGAGGAGGGAAAACATCTCTTAATAGGCCTCTACTATTGTATAGAACTTGATAAAACCCTCTCAAGATCAAGTGAAATCATCGCTCGTTAGGGACAATAACCATAAATGCTTCATAATGGACCATACCTAATGTTGGGGGCAAAGTAATACATCACACAAATCTCTCTTTCAAATGTCTAACTAGAACAAGTCACATACATAATTTACCTCCTTACGTTAAGGATGGTTACATGGATAACCCTACTATGTGTTTGTATACCCCAAGGGGAAGTGACAAGTTCCAAGTTAGCCTATCAATCCATAGGTGTGTGTGATAATGGTGGCTATCGAGTGGGAAAGGCTTCATGGCAAGGTGTCATAACTAGGTGACCAACTAATGGAAGTCCAACACCCTGAGTGTATATATATAAAGATGGAGCATCCATGGAGGCATGAGTCACCCCTTTCCTCAACTTTATTTTTCCCCTCCTCTGATGTGTCTTTTACTTCTTTATGATTTGCTTTGTTTTGGGTGCACAGTTCAGAAGCCCAAGCTTTCTTTTGAGATTTTTCATTACCCCTTAACAGTCAGTTGGTTTATCGTTCATCAAAGTTGGGACTGTAATAGACTCGGGTTAAGTTTCCATGTAAATAAATAGACATTATAAAAGAAAAAATAAAACCAATGTCATGGGAAACAAATTCTAAGCCGAATGAGGGGAAAAAATAAATTTGGATCTTCTTGTGGTTAGTTATTTATTATTGGCTAGAGGCAAAAGGAAATAAAAGGAAAATTGTTTATTATAGGCTAGCAAGGACATGAGGCAAAGTGCAAAATAAATATATAAAATAAATTCCACTTCAACGAGTTGGGAAGAGGAAGAGACAAGAAAAGGAGAAAAATGGTAAAAGAATATGCAGGCAAGGGAAATGAAGGAAAAGGAAAAGAAAAGAAAATAAAATTGGAGAGAAAAAATTCTATCATTCTCTTGGAGGAAAAGAGAAGACCACTTGGACAACACTTGGACACAAGGAGGAACAAGAAAGGAAGCAAGCAGTGAAATGGAAATTCATGTGGCAGCTAAGAGGAAGGTTTGGACAACAACAGGAAAGGGAATAAAATAGTTGTGGTTGCATGTAACAATGTGAATGTTTGATTATTTTGTTGGGATTTGAATGCATGGTTCATGCAATGGTTTGTTATTCAATTTTGTTGTCATTGGCATGGGATTTTCCTGGATTGACAATCTTGTACAACCTTGTATTATGTCCTTTCCTAGATTCATGATGTAGTGGGTTCCCTTTTTGGTTGAGATTTGGATTGCTAATAGATTTTGGATCGTGTTTGAGGTGGTTTCAGGAAAATTCGAAGGGTTAAGGGTGGAGATGGTTTTCTCTGGGAAGGTATTGACATGTGGGTGGAGATAGGAAAATTCCTTTGGGTATGGTGAAAAAGTATTGAGGCATCCAACATTGTATTGGTTTTAGTGATTTATGGACTCGGTATTGGGTGAAATCACTAATGGTATGAGGGTGGAAGTGGTTTTCCTTTGGATTCCTTGTCGAGTTGAATTTTGGTTTATCCCATGTGATCCCACACTCATGCTTGGAATATGGCATGGGGGTGATTGGATGGAAGAAATATTTGGTTCAACCCAATCTATGGTCGGGTGTACATGGAAGTCCCTGACTTGGTTGGAATTATTCTTATGTGAATATTTGTTATTCTTTATTGGGATCAATGAGCACAAGTTCTGGTTTATTGTGTGATTATATGATTGGTTTGTCATGGCTTCATTCTGGTAAAATGTTAGTTCCATGCATGGTATATTTTTTATTATATGATGTGCTCTTGTTATTGATATTGCTCATGGTTTGAACAAGCTATTGTATATATTTTATGAATGCATGAGCTAACATGTGTTTGTTGCAGTTAGTATGAGAGGGTAGTAAGCCTTCTTAATGAACATCTAATGAGACTAATGTAGACAGTGAACAAATTATGCATTCATGACTACAGATGCTATGTTTACAACTTGTTTGTCTAAATGGTTAACATGTGCGTTGGCAATCTTGAATAAGAACAAAGCTTAGAAATAGGATGAGAATACTCAAGAACCTTGTTGATAAAATTTTAGGCAGATTTGGGCAATTGGCTAGCATGCTAGGTCTAAAATTATAGAACTGAATCTGTGGTCGTAGGCATAGAATGAGGAAATCTTGGCCGCAGCCAAATGGAGGATGAGTTATGCGTGTGGTTGGAGTCTTTTGGATTCACTGACTTGTCTTCATGCATGCAGATGGGTTGTAAGTTAGGTTAGAATGTGGTTCCAACTCAGGGAAAAGGTCACCAGTGAAATTTTTTTGACATCTAGGTGATCATGTGTCTCTGAGTGTTGTAGTAAGTCTGGACAAGTGGGCCCCAATTCTATAACTGAATTTACGAAGTTGGGTCATGCATAGTAACTCTTAGCTCCTGTTTACCCTAGGAAGCAGGTAAAAGTGGGTAAATATGGGGTGGGGTGTTACATAGTGGTATCAAAGTAGGTTCACATTATCGAACCTTGGGGTAAATACAAATTGTTATGCATGCATGTCAGTTATCTATGTGTTTATCATGCATGAACTTTAGTTATTCTATTTTTATTTCTATGTACATGATGTTGTTATAGTTTTATTTATGTATGAACTAATACTCTATGGATACTATTATGTGGCATGCTAATCTCGATTGACCTATGCAAATGTAATAGCCTCACTAGGAGTAAATTGAGATAATGATTTTGATTATGTCTTTTATTTTATCTAATAATGATATGTTGTAGGAAAATAGAAGGCCAAATATGAAGAGTAGAATGGTTGAGTACAATTCATATGACTTCCTATTCAGGCCAAAAGAGAAATCAGTGGTATGGGAGAAATTAGTTGGGAATGTAGGGAGAGGGAGACTCTCTTGATCTGGAGGATACATTAAGAAGTATGAGGTCAGAGACCATAAGTTGTAAAGTTGATAATGAAAGGCTTATTGAAGCACAGGAAAGGCTTGCGAAATCTCAAGAAAAGCAATTTGAGGTTAACGTAGTTATTCTTCAAAGTATTTCGTATTTACAAAAACATGGACAACTATGGACCAGTCATGGAGACATACAAGAAGAAAATACTAATGGGGTAGATGGAATTCAGTCTCAAAAAAAGTATAGGATGGACATGCATGATATAGTGAAGAGTGGCAGATCTTTAGTATACTTGAGAAGAGGGCTAGCATGTATGGATTATACTCTAGATATACTTCTAGGAGACATCATCACCATCACTGCCAACATCATTATTGGAGGAGTGAGAAGGGGAATTTTCCAGAGGAATTCAAGAAATCCAAGCCTCCTACTTTTGGTGACAAGAGGACCAAATCAAAATATGCAAAAGCATGGCTGCTCGGAATGAGGAATTTTTTCAGTCTTCATGATTACTTGGAGAATATGAAGGTCAAGATAGCTACTTTCAGCCTTAAAGGAATATCAAATATCTTGTGGGAAGATGTTAAGCATGTCAAGGGAATCCGAGAAGAGAAGCTAACCTGGGAAGAATTTTAAATACTATTAAGAAAGGAGTACCTATCTGAGAGATATTATGATGGAAAGGCCAAGAAATTCTATGAGTTCAAGGTGGATTCCATGTTAGATGAAGAATATACAACTAGATTTCTAGAGTTGTTGAGATATGTGTCATATCTCAAGGATGAGAAAGCAAAGATCCAAAGGTTCATCAATGGATTCTCATTATCATTTAAAGATCAGATTGAGTTTGATGAGCCTCAATCATTAGAGGAAGCTATCAGGAAGTTGAAGCATTGTTATGAAAATTCAAAGCGCAAACCTGAGTTCAAGCATGACTAGAAGGTTAGTGAGAAGACTAAAGGAAAATGGCCCAAGAGGTGAGGAAGATATCTTGCTCATTTGAATAAGGAAGTGCATGAAAAATATTGTTTGGTGCAGTTGGCTACAAGGACCTAGAGAAGAGTTCATCATTGGGTGAAGTCTTGTGCATTTAATCTTATTGGCATGCCTGTAACAACAAACCTAAATTTGCTTCCTTTGGGTGCATATAGTATGATTTTGGGTCTGGATTGGTTGTTTATTACAATACCAAGGTAGATTTCCATGAGAAGCCCATTTAGTGCCTAGATGATGATGGAGAAAACAGAGTCTTGAAGGGAAAGAATAATCATACATTAGTGAGAATGGTTACAACCATGCAAGTTAAGCACAACTGCAAGAAATGTTGTTTATTGTTGGGATTTCATGTTTCCAGTGACAAAGGGATTGATGATGAGGATGGTAAATTCCTAATAATGTATCCTATCATGCAACATTTTCAAGATGTGTTTCCTGCAGAGATTCTGGAGTTCCCTCCTCATAGAGAGGTGTATTTATCTTTTGCGTTGATTCCAGAAGCAACATCAGCATCTAAGGCACCTTATAGGATGAACACTCCTAAGTTGGTAGAACTGAAGTTGCAGCTTAAAGATATGCTTGATAAAGGATATATAAGGCCAATTGTATCTTCTTGAGGTACACCTGTGTTGTTTGTGAAGAAGAAGGATGATACTTTCTGACTGTGCATTGATTACAGGAAGTTGAACAAGATGACTACCAAGAACATGTATCCATTGCCTCATATTGATGATTTGTATGATCAGTTGAAGGGAGCCTCAACGTTTTCAAATATTGATAGGATATTAGAATATCAACAAAGAAGAATACATCTATTAGACTGCATTTCGTACAAGGTATGGGAACTATGAGTTTGTGGTGGTTCCTTTTAGTCTTACCAATGCTCCAATCACCTTCATGTGTATGATGAACAATGTGTTACGTCCTTACCTATATAAGTTTTTGATAGTCTTTGTTGATGATATATTCGTATATTTGAAGAATTAGGAAGAGCATGTAAAGCACTTTGCAATAATATTGAGATTTTTGAGAGAGCGTCAATTATATGCCAAGCTCAACAAGTGTAATTTCTCTCAGTGTCAAATTCATTACCTGGGACATGTTATTTCCAAGGAGGGGATAATAATAGGTCAAAAAAAGATTAAGATTATCTTGGAGTGGCAAGATCTGAAGAATGTGAATGAGTTCAGATCATTCATGGGACTAGCAGGTTATTATAGAAGGTTTATTAGGAACATATCCAAGATTGGCTATCATATCACATCTTTGCAAAGGAAAGGAAATAAGTTTGAATGGACTGATGAGTGTGAAACCAACTTGGATCAATTGAAGTAATTGCTTACCAATTCTCTAGTTTTAAGGATTTCATATCCTAATAAGGACTTTATGGTGTGTACAAATGCCTGCAAGGAAGGAATTGGTGGAGTCCTAATGTAGGAAGGAAGGTGGTTTTTTATGAATCACATAAGCTAAATTAGGATGAGCAAAATGATGTGACTCATGATCTTGAGTTGGAAGCGATCATTCATGCATTGAAGATATGGAGACATTATCTCCTTGGTAGGAAATTCATTTTGATGAGTGATGATAGTGGAATGAGGTACTTGTTTGACCAACCCAATTTGAATACAATGAAAGCTAGATGGTTGGCTACTCTTAGTTACTTTGACTTTGAAATCAAGTATATCAAAGGCAAGGAGAACCGGGTTGCGGATGCTCTCAGTAGGAGAGTATAGGTGAATCATATTTCAATTATGAGCTCTTATGGGATAGATTTGAGAGAGTGGATCTTACATGCATGGAAGCATGATGAGAGTTCTAGATGTTGAAGCAAAGTTTTCTACAATAAGAAGAGTGTGATAAGGATGAGGAGTATCACCCCACAACAAATTGCTTGGTTAGATTTGGGAGCAGGATCTATGTGCTTGATAGTTGTGGATTGAAGAAGCTTATTTTGAGAGAGCTTCACATCAAACCATATTCAGGCCACCCAGGATACTAAAAGACCTTGAAAACCATTAAGAATTTCTATTGTTGGCCTAACTTGAAGAAAGAAGTGGATGAGTTTGTTGCTAAGTTCTTGGACTGTCAACAGGTGAAAGTTTAATGTAAGCATCTAGCTGGTTTGTTGTAGCCTATTCCAATTCCATAATGGAAATGGGAGGAAATTTCCATGTATTCCATTACATGATTTCCAAGGATGTCAAGGTAGCATGAATCCATCATGGTGGTGGTTGAAAAGTTGTGCAAGGTAGCTCACTTCATTATAGTAAATTTTACTAATTCAGTTAGTGAAGTTGCTCAAGTCTCCATTAAACAGATAGTGAGGTTGCATGGAGTTCCCAAGAGGATTATATCTCATAGCTATGCCAAGTTCACTTCCAGGTTTTGGAAGGAGTTGTTTGTAGGCTTCGGGATATAGACAACCTTCAGTACCACTTATCATCCACAGACATATGGATATATAGAGAGAATCAATAATATCCTTAAGGATATGTTAAGGATGTATGTCATGCATCACCATAGGAAGTGGGAGGAGTAATTTCCACTGGTGGAGTTTGATTATAATAATGGGTATTATGAATCCTTGAAGATGAGTCCATTTGAGGCACTTTATGGGAGGAGTTTTAATACTTCTATCAATTAGAGTGATCTAGTGAGCAGGGTCTTGATTGGACCAGATATGTTGAGAGAGATGGAGCAAGGGATGCAGGTTATCAAGAAGAATTTGAAAGCAACAGAGGATAAGCAGAAGAGCTATGCAAATCAACATATAATATTCAAGGAGTCTCAGGTTGGAGAGCATGTGTACTTGCATATCAGGCCCAAGAAGAGATCCCTAAAGATTGGATCATGTGCCAAGTTCAAACCTCAATACTGTAGGCCTTTTGAGATCCTTAAGAGGATTGGACTAGTGGAATATAGAATTTCTTTTCCTCCATCAATGAAAATCCATGATGTTTTTCATGTTTCTCTGCTTAAAAGACACATACGGGATGTTGATCATGTGATTGATTGGTTTGTATTGTAGGTGGAATTAGAAGGAAAGTTCCAGCTATAGCCTCAATGCATCTTA
>APFE030486072.1:26159-52089 GCA_000404065.3 Pinus taeda
TTCTTGCTAACATGAATGCCTTCTCTAATGAATCAGGTTCCCAAAGGTGAAAATCATGTTGGATATTATCCTTTAAAGTCCCTATGAACACATCAATCCTATGCTCCTCTGGAATATTTTTTACCCTTATGTTCAAATTTTGGAACTCCTTAATTTGCTCCATTATTGAACTCTTTTGTTTGAGACTTATTAATTGGCTAAAAAAAGTGTTGCTTTTTGTATCCTCATAATGTGTTGTCAATTCTTCGGTAAAAATTTCCCAAGTCATAATTTGTTTACGAGAGAAAAGCCATTGATACCATATAAAGTTGCCATACGTACCTTTTGTGTGTTTTGCACATTACTGAGATCAAAAAATTGCTCCATCTGTAATATCCATGTTGCGGGATCCTTGTCATCAAACTTCCTCATATCGATTTTTGGAATATGGTGGGTCTTCAATCCCACATTAGAGTCTATAAGATCGTGATTAACATTTCTTTTGTTCGCATCATGAGTTTCCTTTACTACATTTTCACCATTAGTAAGTATTTCTTGTAGAAAATTTGTCAAATCTGTCATGTCTCTCTTCAAATCTATCTTCATATCTATCTTCAAATCGTCCATCTTAACTTCCATGCCCTTTATCTTAGCTTCTATTAGCTTTTGTGAGAGTGACATTTGTTGCACCTGGTCTTGTAATTTTGATATATCATGTAGCATTTCTTCCTCTTCTTCATGGGTCATGCTAGAGCTTTCAGGTTGCTTACTAGGTGTTTGCATTTTATTTCCTCGGGGCATCAGTTACCGATAATAATTCTCTACTATGCCCTTTTAATTCCTTCAAAATAAATTTTCAAACCAAGCTTAAGCAAAATTAAAAAAAAAAAACTACACACGTTTTTTCACTTGGTAGGAGCTTAATATTTCCTCTGATGTATCTCGGTACTTTCGAATTATCCAATTCTGAAATTGTGACCTGCAATAGTCCTTTATGTCTTCTTTCCAATGCCACTAGTGTGATCCAAATTGGATTCTCCAAGGAAGAGCTATGCGAAATATCCCACAGTGACCTGATTATAGACTAGTTCAGTAAAGCGAACGTGTACAACGTGCCACGAGTCACTATATGAACCTTTGGCTCTGAAAAATATATAAAAGAAACTACGGTCCATCCTCTTTCTATACCTTTTTACAAAATGTTAATCTGATGCTCAGAGAGAAAGTTCTGACGATTTTCCCCAGGTCACCTGTTTGGAATGTAATTCAGGGGTCTGCAAAAAGACCAACTTCTTCAGATCATATCTCCACAAATATAGTGCGAAAAGCTCGAAAATGTGGATCTGAGATTCAGCGCGATGTCTTCTCAAATGTTTTTTTTAACTTCCGAAGCGTCACGGAAAAAAGTTATAGCGAAAATTCCATGATGACCTGTTTGGAGCAGCAAAACCCTAGAATCCAAAGCTCTGATACCAAATGTTATGAAGCCAACTCAAGAAAAAGATAGAAAATATAGATCAATGCCTTAAAATTCAGCGTCTTTGAGGGGGAAACTTCCTTTACATTACATAAATGAACAATTCTTGGATGATTCAAATGAAAAAACCTCATTTCTATATATAGGAGTCTAAGGAGTCACAATATAACCCAGCCGAACTAACAATAATAATATAAAGCCACAAAAATAACAATAGAGGGATTCTATGGGGCACAGTAATAAAAATATGGGGACAATAGGGCACAACAATATTAATAAGGGGTACGACTACATTAGTAATGGGGTAATCACTAGTATTATAGGGACCCAACAGTATGCTTGAGGAATTGGATGATGGCTACTGAGGGGGGTAGAGCTCATGCTGGGATTTTTCCCATGCATTAATCAAGTGTCCCATCCTTCTTTTGCATGTTTTCTTGTTCTTTCATTATGGCTTTATTGTGCTTTTATATTTATTTTATTTGAATCAACCTCGAAGGAAAAGTTTTAGAGGCCCATACTCAAGGATGAGGATGAAAGGGTGTTAATCTCAATGACTAATGACCACTAGCCCGTAGAATGGAAATACAATAGGGAAATATGGAAAGTGGTAAGTATGTATATCATGGACATGTTACTTCAATCAAAGCCTCCCGCGTAGTGCCCTTCCTAAAACCCTAATGCCAAAAAGGAGGTTCCACTAGACTAGAGTCAACGACTAATCTCCCAGGTGAAGTGGGGGAACAAGAATATAATCAAGATTGGCCAATCGTCTAGTTTTCCCCTTGATCCATATTAGAATTCCCATAACATTAAGTGAAAGCACATGATTTCAAAATGGTTAAAATACTTGTCGATGGATGACCCACCTTCCTTCAAGAAGGGATGTCTAATGGTAGAGAGAAATATGACCAAAGCAAGAAGGGATTTTGTATGGTAGAGAGAAATCTTACTAGAGCAAGAATTTCATGATCCTAGCATCATATTATGTGCTAATTATATAGGGATAATAACTTGTTGGCTATAAAAGGAGGAGAAAAAATTTCTTGGGTGGGCAACATTTGGCTCCAACTTGGGGACATATTCTCACTTTAGATTGCATGATTGATGTGCTCAAATTAGGAGTGCATGAAAACTGCAGTAATCCCTAGGGTTCATAGACCTATAACTTGTACTCTCATAACAACTTGTTGATAATAAATGAGCAAGGTGTTAATCATAATCCTTGCAATATAAGATAAAAATAATGCTAAAAATAAAATGTTAGCTAAAATAATGCATGATATCGAACTACTATGCATACACATCAGCATGATAAAACATGAAAGGAAGGGTGCAAGACACACAAATACAATGGGACTATGTACTCATGAATGCATTAGTTTCCACTAGGAAAGAATTCTTTTAGGAGTTTCCCATTCACTAGTAAATGAATGGGATCTCCTTTTAGGGTTTATAAGTGGTATGAAGTAACACCATCCTTATCAAACACTTTATATGATCCTATCCAAAATTTATGAAATTTAGTATGCATTCTTGGCTTTTCTATCTCTTGTCCCATAACAGGACCATACTTCCTTGCTCGAACTCCAAGGGCCTAAATTTTCGATCAATTTTGGTTTTGATATTCTCTTGATTCTTGTTCATTTAATTTAAAGCAAGGCACATGGGCTCATCCATCTCAATTAGTTAATCAATTCTCCATTATACAATATATTTTTCATTGGTATTGGATTACAAGCATCATAAGATGGGTTGTATTGGGAGATTTGCTTCCAATCGGTATAACAACTCAAAGGGATTGCTTCCTTTAGACACTTTAACATTCATGCGATAAAACCAAAGAGCATATTTGATATTGTTATTCCAACTCTTCTTATTATTCCCAACCATCTTCTTAATGATTCTCATAAGGATTTTAATATTGGATTCAACCTAGCCATTCTGTTAAGAATAATAATTTGAGGAATGGGCTAACACAATCCCATATTTACAATATAAGGAAGCAAAGGAAATAGAAGTGAAAGATTTAACATTATTTATTAGAATTTTAGTAGGAATTCCAAATTTGTTGGCAATCCTATTTCCTAAGAAATTTGTTACCACTTCTTCATTAGTCTTCTTAGCGGGTATGGATTCTTCCCACCTTTTAAAATAATCAATGGCAGTGAAAATCCATTCACTAGCATAAATGGGTCCAAAATCTGATGGTTATTAGTTGGATATATGACTTATTGGTGTCGACTATCTGACACATTGGTTTTCATCAAATTGTCGCTTGAATTTTTTCGAATAGTCGACAGTTTAGTTAACGTTGGATATTCGATGGTACAGATGTTGATTAATCGACAAAAAGAAAGGCTAAAATGGTCATAAAAAACCAAATTTTTGAAGTTGGTTTTGCGACGCTAGAAATTGTCAGATATCCGACACACCAAATGTCAAATATCTGAGAGGTCTCGTGAAAAATTTTTCAGATATTCAACACATAGTTTTTTCTGATACGAAAAATTGACGTTTAGGTGTCAAGTAAGCGATGATATACGTAAATTATGTGACAGGAGTGTTATCACTCTGAAGCTCCCTTTTGTCAGTCTTTAGTGAATCATTCGACGTAAATGCATTGGATAGTCAACGGTATACTAAATTGTGTGACATGAGTGTTATCACTCTTACACTCCCTTCCGTCGACGTAAACACGTTGGATAACTAACATTAAGTTGAATTAGTTTGACGGGAGTTTTGAATATCTGACACGTCATTTCGTCGATTTGGGGCATGCAAGCCGATGATGACACATCAAATATTCGATGGATGAGAGTTATGTATGATAGGAGTGTCAAACGACTGATGCTTCCATCTGTCAGTTATGGTGTCAATTATCCGATGAGTACACTGACCGATAAGATTTGAATATTCGATGACCAACCTATGCCACCCAATATTCAACGCAAGTATGTGTTTTAAAAATATATATATAATTTTCACCAACAATTGTCAATATATAACAACAATTCATGCCTCAAGTAATGAGAAACCCCACAAATCCCTTATTAGGGTAATGCTTATAGCTTAGAGATTACTAAGATCTCCACTACACTCTATCTATACATTGTATCTAATGGAAACTATGGTGTATTATGTTTATATGTGCTTATTTTACCTATTCAATAGGATAAGCTAGACTAATCTTAAATAGTGAATGCATAACAGTACTCCAGGTATGGTAATAGCTCTAAACATATATGGAATTAGTACTACTAGTAATTACACTTATCTTTGTGCTTATGAGCTTGTTTGAATATATATGAAACCTAAGCACTTTGATTACAGAGATATTGTTGCTTATTCATGAGGTTGAATACAAAGGAAACATGTATGTGTTCAATATAACTAGTGGAATCATAGGAATATTGTTGTTACTATCACCTTTATTAGGGATAATCCACTACCTTTACAGAGTAATCATTAACATTGTGTATATATATATGATAAGGTAAGTATGAATGTTGTATGAACCATAACAGTTTGGAGATTTCACATATCACATTAGTACGGTGTATAAGGGTTCAATTCTTATTACTTGTATCATGCTAAGAGTTACATATATATTATATACAGACTTTATTTCAATTATTATAGATACATGATTACCATGGAAATGGTTAACTAAGAGCAAGAGAAGATGAGACTCAATATTGATGTTTACATAATTAGTAGGATAGAGTATCATAATGACACTTTGTGAGTCATCAATACTAGTAGGATCGCCTATATTCACATAAAATTAAGGTTGTTGATGCTTACTTAGCTTACACACATAAGATAATATAATAAGTGTTATGATCCGTATACCTCAACTTACACTAGACCCTTTCATATATTATGCATATTCACTTGATCACTACCATATGTAAGCTTTGATACAACTTAGTTATGTAAAGTATGTGTGTTACTTCCATATAAATCTATTACAAACTATCGGTATTGTACATACTATTCCACTTATTATGAATAAATTGTACCTTATTAACCACACTAAGTGAGTTAAGATATACCAGTAATGATTGATACGTGATGGAGATTACTTATACTTCTATAATATTGGATATGTACATGTGTTGCAAGTATTATCAAAGTGCTCTATATGAATATGTATCATATATAAGCTCTAAGATTACTATTATTTAACTCTATACCTTACCTCATAAGCATGCAGGTTGTGATATTATAGAGAATACATAGCTTGAACACCATTAAAGACGTATCAATCCTATTGCTTTTGCTTATTGTTAGAAATTAATTAACAAAGCAATAAAATACACAAAATATCGCAGAAACACAAATACAGAAGTGCATAAAGCAAGAGAAACAAAGATATATGTGGTTCACCCAATTTTAGTTACATACACAAAGAAACAATTAGTCCTTCCTTTTATATTATCCAACAAATGAAGATACAATATACAACAGATCTGATGTGATTTCCTCTTCGCTCTCACATAGTCTCCTCAAACTTTCTCGCTCAGAATAATAATACATAGCTGTAATACAATCCCCTCATATAAACTGAGGTATTTCAATATAAGGAAAAAAACCCTAAATTAAACATAACTTCTACTATCATATCATATGCTTAATGAATGACCCAAATTGACTACGGAATTACAATATTTTACAAGAAAAATTTTCATCTATTTTTAGCTTCAGGGGCATTGTCCCTGAACCGCCTCCAGGACGAGAGGGCTCCAAACATGCAGTAACCACCCCGTGAACCCTTGCCAGGACAAGAGGGCTCCAAACATGTAGTAGCCACCCCCTGAACCCCCCAGGCAACAATAGTGGTGGGGTAATCCCCCCCACACCCCCCATCAATGATTGGGATCCAAACACGACTAAAACAAGACCTTTTAAAAAGGAAGATAATCAAGCTCCACATCCAACACTTATTCCTTGCGTCATCGCTAAATCAATGTATTGTACTAGTTAAATTTGGTGTAGAGATAGTCAAGTTAAGGTAAGCAATGAATATCATACTATACAATGTATCACCTTACTAACTAGGGGTTTCCATTACCCTCATCATATGCGTATTTTCCCTAATGGAGTTGCTAGTATCAATTGAATGAAACATCATATGTGTATTAGAAGATGAAAAAGCCTCCATGTATGGGAATAACATATTAATCATACTAATTTATCATACCACTAGTACTTTCCATATACAACATGTATGGTATAAGCTAACATGGGATCATATATGGTTGTCTATGGTATTCATAATAATCATAACACTGGTGCACTTCTATAAACTAAGCTTTTATTACAACATAAGTATTGCTCATATCACTTATCTTATTCTTACGATTCTACTTTACCTGCTTCTATTCATAACAAGTGCTTACATATTACTCATACTTATCACTATATTAGGGAAACCCTGACCATGTGTTACTAGCTTAATGGGCTTCAACTATTCACACAGATTAATGGAATCACTTCTATTTATATGTTTACTATTTCATTTAAAGGATTAGCTCAATTCACACATTGATATCATGGTATTAGTAGTGGGTAACAATAGTAACTACAAGCATAATCATCACTATATATGTAATTACACATGCTATGTTGTTATACACATGTCATATTAGCTTATGTTACCCTTACCCCTATGCTATTGCCATTAGTTATAGTCCTAGATTTACTAGCTAGCATTCTTATTCTGAAATTGAGATTATTTTAAAATTGTCTCCTAGCCCACAATAGTTCCTACAATCTAAAATCCAAGTTTTGTCAAGGGAATGAATTACTCTTTCTCAAGGTCAATGGGGATAACCCACTAAATTATATTGGAGTTTTATTTGCTCTCAAAGAAAAGGATCAAAGCCATTATGAAAATGCAAGCCTTCCAGTAATATCATGTAGAGGCACTTCATCATGCTAAAACCATCCTTTGGCCTTTTTCTTTTTCTCTTTCTTGATTTTTTCAACTCAATTTCATTGGTTCTAATAGAAGTATTAGGATGCCCTGGCCTCAACCTATTTTTGATGTTCTTATTTGCATTGTGATATTCTTTATTGGCATTGTCTTAATGATGAACACAAAACAATAATGATGATGATGAACTAACATTAAATCACAAGAATTTTCAATATAACAAGAGAAAACATTATAAAAGAAACCTTGATTTTGTTTTCCCTAGTTTTTCTCAATGTCTACAGTCTTGGAAGATTTTCAATGTAGAAATAAGAAATTGCTTGAAATAAAATGCAACGCAAAACTAAATCACGCATCTAGTAACTAAGCGCTTCGAGGGCTAAAGTTGAGCAATACTTTGATGAGTTTTTTTCATGTATATGACTCCAACCCTAGTTAATCTTTAAAATCCAGATATGCGAATGAAAATACCTGAAAAACAAAGGAAGGAGGAGAAGTTATATGCGATAAATAATTACTAAAATAGAATAAAAATAATACTAGTGCCTTATGCCCAATTAATAGAGTAAGAGTTTCTCCTACTGCCCTGCATAAAAAATGACAGTTTATGGTCTTTCACTTAAATACAAACACAATTGTCAAAGAAAGACAAATGATATACAAGATTTTTTTTCATGCAAAAGTTTGTTATTTCTTATAAACCTTTTATGTAACTCCCACTCGTCAAGACATACAACACAAATAATATATAGATATATATATATATATATATATATATATATTATTGCTCTCACCTAAACCCTTACCATTTTGAGCTATTTTCTTTAGATAGTTGTTCCACTTCAACATCCGAATTGAAATTAGTTGTCCTACACATATTCATGAGACCGATGAGGCAAAATTAGATTAAATTTGACCAAATATTAAATTTAATTGCATGAAAAAAAATAATTAAAAGGACTTGTGTGCATCAATAACTAAATGAGTTCCTCTTGGTTTCAACAATAAATTGTTGGAGTAGTTTAATCTTAGAGAAAACCTCCCTCCACTTGACGAAGCAGCAGCGAAGTCAACATTGACTTTGTTGTTGCTTTGTTGGATTGAGAGTGTTTTGCTCCAAGATTATCCAAATCCTAATTTATTGTCTACTGAATAGGTTAAACCACATGAAGGTGGAAGATCTCATGGACCCTCCCCCCCCTTCACATAACTCTCAATTCCCCAATACCCAATATATCTAATATATAGGAAATATTTCAAAACAAGACATTAAGATACATAGAAAAATTTAGCAAACATTCATTCGTAAATCCACCAAATATTTCATCTCAATCAATTTTATCATAAAAGATATGTTTACATAATATGAAACAAGGTCATGTACATAAAGAGACATATAGCAATTATTCATTAACATATAACTTTCGTTCATTAATCATAGACACAAAATACTTCATCTCAAAAGTATTTATCATCAAAAATATGTTTTCATAATATGGTATGTGATGTTTCTAATGATATAACTAGTATAATCATTTTTTTTTCCTTTTTCTTTATTTTTGATGGCCAAGTCGCATACTAATGACAATGTCGAGGTTCTCATAAGAGGGGTGGATCATCAGTTGTAACAAGAAATAAATGTCAAAATTGATAGTTTTTGTTATTATTCATTAATAAAAATAACATTAGAGTTTTCTTTACCTTGTGTGCATAAGTAGACATCGTTGGAATGGATTTTATAATTCTACCATATTTATTATAACTGATCTCTATATTGATTGCATTTTCTAATATATACTAGTCTAACAAAATTATAACATATATTAGTTGTCAGTTCACAACAATTTGTAATTATGATGACAATTTAAGTAAATATGGGTGTAATGTACATGATGGAATGTATGAATTGTCCTGCACACATTGTCCATCAATGATTATAACCTTGAATGGGCTAGCATTGGTCTGTCATCACCATCTCAAAGTAACCCGACAGATGAAAATTTACCATGTTTTTCATCATCACTTCACACTATCTCATAGATGACCCGAGTCTATAGATTATATGCATGAATTTTTGGTAGCCCATCCCCTCTACCTAGCCTATGGTTGATTGTGAGAACAAGTGAATAAAGTACAATTTATAAGTAGGGGATATTGTCAAAAAATATCCGTAATTGTCCTTTATTCACTCATTGTCATAATCAATCATAAGATAGGTAGAGCGGATGGCCTTCCATAAATTCATGCATATAATCTGTAGAAATGATCATTCATTACATAGTGTGAAGTGATGATGACAAAAATTGTAATTTCTCATCTGTCGGGTCATTTTTAGATGATGAGATAGACCAGTGCTAGCCCATTTAAGCTTATAATCATTGACGATAAATTTGGGAAGGATAATTCATACGTCCCATCATGGAAATTACACACATATGTACTTAAATTGTCATCATAATCATAAATTAGTGTGATTAGGCATTGAATCAGGAGTAAATAACACCTAAATTAGGAGTGTGGTAGTGTATGGTGGAGTGGGATAGGTATAAAAATTAGTAGATGGTTGACTTATCATGGGCACAAATTGTGTAAAGGCTTATTTTAATGATGAGCCTCAGTATTTCAACAATAATGCTACAACTCCCAAGGCTACCAACGTAAATTATCAACCTGGGGTTAATACAAACTTAAGAGGTGTAGGAACTATATGTGTAGCATGCAATGTGTCCTTTCATTGATCTCATGAAATGAAATGAATATCATGAAATCTAACTTAATAAATTGCATAAATGGAAATGTTTGAAATGGAAAACTTAACCTATTGCAAGAAACAAAATACAAGGAAAGTAAACCTATTCTAATTACATAAAGTAAAGGACTGAACCAAATCTCAATCATTGCATTCAAAATAGATTATACCTTGTAACAGATTTCATTAGGTGCTTCATAAAGTAATCATGAAAATCATCACTATGTCATTCAATTCATGAACTTGTCTACTAACCCTTAATTGTTGGAATGTGTTGCAGTTGAAAAAAGGGAAGTCCTAAGTGCCCTTTGGTCTTCCTCAATCATGGGTTCAAATACTGGAGGCCAGTATTCAATCCCAAAATGAAAAAATCAAGGTTTTAATCAAAATATGGTCGAGTTTAGATAGTGTTACAAGATACTCATAACTGCTATAGAACTGCTACAAGATACTCATAACTGCTACAAGATACTCAGAACTGCTACCGGATTGTTACAAGATTGGCAAGATCACTACTTCTTGAGATAACTTACCGAATACCCAAGAAAATACGATGAAAATGAGATGGGGAATTTTTTTTTGTGAGGTAGGATGTTCTATGACTCCATTCCAAGTGAAATCACTCAAAAATACCCCTGTTAGAATGTACTAAAAAATAGTAGAAAATTACAACTCCAAAAACTAGAAATTTAAGAATTAGTGAGTTAGTTAACCTATAAAATGCCTAACCTGATCAAGTGAAAATTCTATGGAGTAAATTTTTTTATTAACTTGAATGTTTTTATGACTCAATCCAAGTGGAATCAACTCGAAAGGAGATCATTAACATGTTTTAAAAATTAGCAGAAAATTACTACTATGTTGTTGCAAGAGACTTTCAGAAATTCTAGATTTATAAACTAGTAAACCAATCCAAGTAGCTCAATGATGAATATGGATTTTAAAAGTTGTTCTAAGGATGAATCATGCTTGTGAATCTATAAATAACATGAAAAACAACTCTCTTCAATCATTTAACAAATATGACGTACAACAAAAGAATCATGGGTAGTAAATGCAGAGATAAGAGATGCAAGTGAAAAAGAAATTCAAAGAAAATAAACAAATTGTACAAGAGGGCTTTGAGGCTCCTACGATGGCCAAGCCTAAGGATACTCAGATTCCTATGAATGAAATCAATCTTTATAAGCTAAAAATGCCACCAAACTTCATTATTTGAATTAATCCAAGTACATCCCCACTAGAAATGAAAGTGGAGTTGCTAAATAACAAGTTTTCTCCACAAGAAGACTAAGAAATAAATGCCCTTAGAGGAAAATTTAAATTGGTGCTTATAAAAATATATGGGGAAGCATCCTCCTTCATAGGAGGCAACTTTCCTCTCCAAAATCCCTCAAAAAGATGGATTTGGTTCCCAACACTAGGAATCTTCATTAAATGACAAGGAACACATTCCTAGATTTTATCAATTAGTGGAGCTCTAGAATTTTTCAATAATTTCATGATATCTTGTTCCTTTATTATTCAATCTTGGTCTATCATGTAGTAGGTATAAAGTCTTTATACTATCTCATTCAGAACTTATTCAATGTTCTCTCAATATTCTGCAAAAATAAATAATATTAGGCACATAATATAAAACTATCTCTAAACCTTCCTAATGAACATATTAAAGCTAAAAATATGTCATCTAATGCAAAAAAAGAGGTTTAATGTGTTGAAGGATGGTTAGACGGGCCTTAATTTAGGTCTAATTTGGAGGCCCATCATACCCCCTATTGAAAGTGTTCCTCGTCCTCTGAGTAACTTAGTGACCTAATTATGCATCATTCATTGCCCTAGTGGCCTCCATGATTTGTCCAATATTTATCCAAAACTTTCCTATAGCAATGTTCTGTCTTCATGTAGTAGCTTTATACCTTCCTGTGGAATATTTGTTTTCTCCTGTAGCAACTCTATTTTCTCTTGTAGAAACTATGTTTTCTCCTATAGCAGGCAATTTGTGCCTTGAGCTGCTTGGTTGTGATTGCTCTAGTGGTGGGCCTTCTCATGGGAGTCAAAATTTTCTTCCCCTTTTCTTTAAGGGAGGTTACCTCCTCAACTTTCCTTTCACCCTATCGCAAATCCATTCCCTGGTGGCTAGTTGATTCCTCAACTGTAATTGGGATGGTTAAGGGAGGTTGAGGCTTCTCTTGTTTGATCCTTGTGCTTTTTCTCTTCTTGAAGTACAATGGGCCCTGCTTGGGGTGCTTTCTCTTGGATTTGATAGGTGTGATAAGTGTGGCTAAGGCGCCAGCCACCTCTTATTTTGTGTTCCCTGGTGAGAGTTTTAGTTGTTGCTTTTTCTTCTTCTTCTTTCTAGGATTAGAATATTCCCCATGGGTTTCCTCTTTTTCCTTCTTCTTCCCTTTTTATTATTTCCTTCCTCCCCCATCTCTTTCATTAATCTCCTTTGTCTCTTCTTCTTCCTCCTCCTCCTCTATTCTTTTTTAAATTCTTCCTATTCAACTTATCCTTCTTGGCTTGAATATTTAATGTCCTATCTTCCTTTCCCCATCAAAATCTTAAGGGTATGGTGGTTACTATTTTGATGAGATTTTCATTTAGATGGTTGGATCATCTAAAAACAGTTGTGGCATTATCTTTTTCTTGAGAATGGAGGGCCATGGAAATTTCATGGGTTACCTCATCATCATATCCCTTAAATTTCTCAAAGAACCCCATCCACTAATGGTTTAGGAAAATGTCTATAACATGTGGATGTTTATGAATTCTAGTAGTACCTATGGATTCCCTTCAGTTGAAACCTCCCCCATGGCTCCAACTATTACCTTCTTGAGTTATTTCAAAAAAAAATATTGAAAGGTTTTGTCCTGAGTAGTTTAGGGTATGAAGGTAAGGTAAGGAGATTGATTTTTTTTTTAAGTCAGAGAGAGAGAACTATACTGCTAGTCTTAATAAAATTACCTTTTCTCCCACTCTTCCCTTCTTATGCAAAAAAACAATTTTTTAAATAAATTCAAGCCTACGGGGGTTTGCTGCAAGATTCCTGTAGCAGGTAGGATTTACTCAACAATTGTATGGAAACTTGGAAGAGAAGATGCCACTTTCCCCTCTTGGGATGGTTTATTTATGCTTGTGGGGTTTTGGAGGAGATTTCTTGAGTATTTGGACCCTTCCCCACCTCTTGACCCAATCCTATAGCACTTCCTCTACAATCTTGTAGCACTACTAGTATTCCTATAACAACCATGCTCGATCTCGTAGAACCTACAAACCAAGTCTGTAGCACCTCTATAGTACCCTCTGAGATCCATGGTGTAGCCTATGTTATCACTCAGTAATTTTCCTAGGATGAAGAAGAAAACTACAAAGGTAACCAAAAACCACTTTTAAAGTTGGGATCTAGCCCTTCCAGCATTAGAGAGGGCCCTCTCTGTATGATTTAGATTTATGTTTTTAAGATCTTAGGCTAGTTATTTAAGTTCGAGTTGGGTTTTTTAAAAAGTTTTGTTGAAAGGTACAAGAAATTCCATTGGGCATGGATTCATAAGACTTGTCAGTAATCAACTACAAATTTACAGAGTAGTTGTAACGGGGCAAGGTAGGAAAACTCCCGGATCTTATAGAGTGCTTGTGGTGTGAATAAGATGAATGATATTTAAGTTCAATTAAATATAGAGCATACACTGATGAATTTTATACTTAATATCATAAATAAAAAATTGATATTGTTAACAAGCCGGAGCAGAGTACACTTAAGAAAATTTGGCCCTTAATCTTCTTGCAAAAATAAGGAGGGAAAAACCATATGGAAACTGATAAAAAGAAAAAAAATTACATGAGAGAACACATCACCAATAGCTTGACACGGGAATCCTCGAACAAAACTTTCTCTGTATTTCTGTAAATTGATCACTTTGAGTACAATCCCCAGCTTAGATTGATATAGAGCTCTTTTCTTCATACATAATCCAACCCTTTTTAGGTCCTATTTCAAAATATTTATAGACTTCCTATTGAACTAAATTTGGATTCCAAAAGGCAATTGATTACAAAATAATATTTTACAATTTCTGGAAAACAATTGTACAATAGACTAAAAATAAAAACAATCACTAGAAAACTGCAGGAAATATGGAACTGCTGGAAAATCTTCAACCTTGAAATCTGGAAATTGGTTCATTAATGTTGATCCTTTGCCTTGTAATATAGAATGGTTGAATTTGTTTCACAAAACCTGTTAGCTTCCCTTTCAAACTTGATTAATTATTCCATCTGTATCAACTAGTTGTCCCTTTCACTTCTATTTCTGAGTCAAAAATTTGAAAATAATTGTATGCATGTTTATGTTTTCCACCTAGTTGATCGATGAATTATTTGTATTTTGGAATTTATACCAAACTTATGTGTTGGCCTTTTTTCCCATAGTCTTTGCCTTCATCATCCTTTAAATACTTCATCATTGTCGCAAAATATTTGGGAAGAAAATATTTTGAATAATATTTCCAAATATTGTGTTTAAAACTGTAAATGAATTCCATAAATAAAATCTCAAAATATTTCTTTAAATGATTTTATAAACCACCCTCTTATTTTGAAATATGTCTTATTTTCCCTAAATTTATATAATGATTAATAAATGGAATTCATAAACATATTTTATAAAAACCATCCATTGATTTCTTTCCCATGTATTTTAAAAACCATGTCTTTTTTTGCCATGGTTGGTAAAGTATATTTTCCTTTCCCTTTTTAATCCTATAAAATATTTGGATAAGTATTTGTCCAAATTTTATGTTTCATGCGTTCCTCCTCTTTATATCATAGCAAAAACAATATTTCTCTTCTCTATAAAATTTCATTTTTACTCAGCCTCCTTTTACCTTAGTCTCATTTTAATCAACCTCCTTTTGCTTTCAGTCTTTCACCCTTAAACTCATTTCAAAACATATGAAATTTCTTTTATTTCCTTTCCCACTACATTTTCATAAAATTTAAATCAATACAAATAATGGTTTTTAGGGGGGTAGGTAGTAATGGTTTTTAGGAGGGTAGGTAGTGAATGGTTTAGGAGGGGGGGTTGATTTGTTATTTTTTAATTAAGTTTAATATTTTAAATAAATAATTTTATAAAATATAATTTACATTTCTGAATTCAGGCTTCTATGATCCATAATGAATTACGAAAAGTATTTCGATAGAAATCACATAACAAATTTTTTTGGCCGACATGTTTCAAGCCAACCAGTGTGGTTCATCATTAGTACCAATTGAAGAGGTAGACCATGGCAAAAACTTTAAATATAGAGCAATGTAGGAGACCATAATTTCAAGTAACACCATTTTTGAAAAATAATATTTAATTTATGATATTAACAAATATTATTAAGTAAGGGACTATATTAAATGGCTAGTTTTTGAAAAATTAATTATTTAAATTAATTTTATAAAATCAAATATTATTAAAAATTATATTAATGGAAAATAATAAAAAAACATAACTAACAAGAATCAAATAATTTTTTGATTCGTGTTAGTCATATTTTTTTATTATTTCCCATTAATAGAATTTCTGGGTCTTTCCCTTGGTTGTTTGGCTCTTCTTGTGACTTTCTTCTTGATCTCCTAGGAATAGAAAAAAAATGATTTTTCTTTCTCAATCATAACACCATCTTTCTTATTTTTCAATCTTGTCCCTGGATATAAAGGAGAATTCATGATGCTTTTTGTGACATGTAATTATTCAAACCTTTCCTCATTCCCTGTTAATTGGTCTTCAAAGTGATTTTTGGCCAAAAATTCATTCCAAAGTATCCCTTTGTTTCTTGCTTGATACTCCACAAGGATCTTAATCAACCCACAATGATAGACATTAGCCTCTTTAGCTTCAATTTTGTTTTTAACAATTTCTATCATTTTAGTCAAGCTCTTTGAGAAGAAGGAAGATTGATTTTACAGTCTCGTTTGATATGTTGCAGAAATTTTATATGGTAAAGGTAGACTATATTGTGCCTATTGTCACAAGTAAAATATTTTTGGATGATCACAATTAATTCTGACCAAGGCTCTCTGAACCATTCTCTTAAAATTCCTTTTCTCCTATCAAAGGTCCCTTTCTTTTGTTTTTCTAGGAAAAATGTCCATCCTTTCTCCTTATAATGTAAACCTTTATGATATTCTTCTCCTATTAGAGGAAGTTCTAATGCTTGAGATATGAAAGTTGGATTCACTGGTATAGGAAGTTCACCCACTTTAGACTGCCCATTTTCAAAATTTTCTATGAATTCTTGTGTAATTTTATCATTGTGGCCATTAAACTTCCTAAGGAACTCCAGTAGTCCTTCTTAAAAAAAAAAAAATCCACTGCTTCCTTACTCCAATTTTCTACTTTGAAATCTTTGGGTTCTATTTTTGTTGCCATTTGTATATGATATATATACCAATTTATATAACCTTTCCCAGTAACTAATCTCATTATGAAGATAATAAACAAAATGTTTGTTTTTGTGTTCATGCAATAACAATCTTGGTGTTATGAAACTAGCTCACAAAAAGATAGAAAAGATAGATGAACGCCTTAGAAATAAGCCTCTTCGATGGGGGAAACCTCCTTTACATTACACAAGTGAATAATTCTTCAATGATACAAATGACAAGACCTCCTTTCTATATATAGGAGTCTAAGGGTTCATAATATAATAAGAACCGACATAACAATAATAATGTAAGGGCACAATAATAACATTAGCGGGCTTCTATAGGGCACACTAATAACAATATGGGGACTACATGGGCACAACAATATAATAAGGGGTTACACTAGTAGTATAGGGACCTAACATGCCCCTCTCCTTTAAAAAGTGTTGTCCTCAACGCTTAATTATTTCTCGATGCTTCTGTATAAAATTATTGTCCTCCCATGTGGAATCTTCACTGTTCTTCCACTTGATGAGATACTCTGAAATTGATCGATTTCGTAGCTATCGGGTTCTTGGTTTCGTAGCTATTGCTGCAAGATTCCTGTAGCAGGTAGGATTTACTCAACAATTGTATGGAAACTTGGAAGAGAAGATGCCACTTTCCCCTCTTGGGATGGTTTATTTATGCTTGTGGGGTTTTGGAGGAGATTTCTTGAGTATTTGGACCCTTCCCCACCTCTTGACCCGATCCTATAGCACTTCCTCTACAATCTTGTAGCACTTTTGGTACTCTTGTAGCACTACTAGTATTCCTATAACAACCATGCTCGATCTCGTAGAACCTACAAACCAAGTCTGTAGCACCTCTATAGTACCCTCTGAGATCCATGGTGTAGCCTATGTTATCACTCAGTAATTTTCCTAGGATGAAGAAGAAAACTACAAAGGTAACCAAAAACCACTTTTAAAGTTGGGATCTAGCCCTTCCAGCATTAGAGAGGGCCCTCTCTGTATGATTTAGATTTATGTTTTTAAGATCTTAGGCTAGTTATTTAAGTTCGAGTTGGGTTTTTTAAAAAGTTTTGTTGAAAGGTACAAGAAATTCCATTGGGCATGGATTCATAAGACTTGTCAGTAATCAACTACAAATTTACAGAGTAGTTGTAACGGGGCAAGGTAGGAAAACTCCCGGATCTTATAGAGTGCTTGTGGTGTGAATAAGATGAATGATATTTAAGTTCAATTAAATATAGAGCATACACTGATGAATTTTATACTTAATATCATAAATAAAAAATTGATATTGTTAACAAGCCGGAGCAGAGTACACTTAAGAAAATTTGGCCCTTAATCTTCTTGCAAAAATAAGGAGGGAAAAACCATATGGAAACTGATAAAAAGAAAAAAAATTACATGAGAGAACACATCACCAATAGCTTGACACGGGAATCCTCGAACAAAACTTTCTCTGTATTTCTGTAAATTGATCACTTTGAGTACAATCCCCAGCTTAGATTGATATAGAGCTCTTTTCTTCATACATAATCCAACCCTTTTTAGGTCCTATTTCAAAATATTTATAGACTTCCTATTGAACTAAATTTGGATTCCAAAAAGCAATTGATTACAAAATAATATTTTACAATTTCTGGAAAAAAATTGTACAATAGACTAAAAATAAAAACAATCACTAGAAAACTGCAGGAAATATGGAACTGCTGGAAAATCTTCAACCTTGAAATCTGGAAATTGGTTCATTAATGTTGATCCTTTGCCTTGTAATATAGAATGGTTGAATTTGTTTCACAAAACCTGTTAGCTTCCCTTTCAAACTTGATTAATTATTCCATCTGTATCAACTAGTTGTCCCTTTCACTTCTATTTCTGAGTCAAAATTTTGAAAATAATTGTATGCATGTTTATGTTTTCCACCTAGTTGATCGATGAATTATTTGTATTTTGGAATTTATACCAAACTTATGTGTTGGCCTTTTTTCCCATAGTCTTTGCCTTCATCATCCTTTAAATACTTCATCATTGTCGCAAAATATTTGGGAAGAAAATATTTTGAATAATATTTCCAAATATTGTGTTTAAAACTGTAAATGAATTCCATAAATAAAATCTCAAAATATTTCTTTAAATGATTTTATAAACCACCCTCTTATTTTGAAATATGTCTTATTTTCCCTAAATTTATATAATGATTAATAAATGGAATTCATAAACATATTTTATAAAAACCATCCATTGATTTCCTTCCCATGTATTTTAAAAACCATGTCTTATTTTGCCATGGTTGGTAAAGTATATTTTCCTTTCCCTTTTTAATCCTATAAAATATTTGGATAATTATTTGTCCAAATTTTATGTTTCATGCATTCCTCCTCTTTATATCATAGCAAAAACAATATTTCTCTTCTCTATAAAATTTCATTTTTACTCAGCCTCCTTTTACCTTAGTCTCATTTTAATCAACCTCCTTTTACTTTCAGCCTTTCACCCTTAAACTCATTTCAAAACATATGAAATTTCTTTTATTTCCTTTCCCACTACATTTTCATAAAATTTAAATCAATACAAATAATGGTTTTTAGGGGGGTAGGTAGTAACTGTTTTTAGGAGGGTAGGTAGTGAATGGTTTAGGAGGGGGGGTTGATTTGTTATTTTTTAATTAAGTTTAATTTTTTAAATAAATAATTTTATAAAATATAATTTACATTTCTGAATTCAGGCTTCTATGATCCATAATGAATTACGAAAAGTATTTCGATAGAAATCACATAACAAATTTTTTTGGCCGACATGTTTCAAGCCAACCAGTGTGGTTCATCATTAGTACCAATTGAAGAGGTATGACCATTGGCAAAAACTTAAAAAATTATAAAGCAATGTAGAACCATAATTTTCAAGATAACGACCCATTTTTGAAAAAATAATATTTAAAATTTGATATTAACAATATTATAAGTTAAGGACTATATTAAATGGCTAGTTTTTTGTAACCAATAAATATTTAAATTAAATTTAAAACCAATATTATTAAAAGAAGTGTATATTACTGGGAAAAATAATAAAAAAAATAAACTAACAAGAATCAAGTAATTTTTTGATTTCCTGTGTTAGTTATATTTTATTTATTTCCCATTTATAGAATTTTTAATTAAGGATTTGATTTTTAATAAATTAGTTTACAATTAATATTTTTTTAAAAAACTAAGTCGTTACTTATTAAATATTGTTGTTTTAATTTCATAACGTTAATAATTATTTTTTCAAAAAAGAACAATTACTTGAAAATTATCGGGTCTCTCTACATTTCTCTCTATTTAAGGTTTCATTGCCATGGTCTTGCCTTCGTTCATTTGGTCTGATTGAATGAACCACATTGGTGGTTCGAAAACGCTTGTTGGGCCCAAAAAAAAATTTGTTATGTTGATTTCTACTTGAAATAATTCATAAATATATTATACATATTTTATAAAATTAAATCTCATTTAAAATAAAAACTATTAAAAATAACTTTAGAGACATTTCATCTTTTAGCAATGGAAATGGTTATTGGCAACTAACTAATGACACCTCAATGATGACCCCTTAGGGACCTTTACACTATAAGACCTGGTGGATTTATAGGCTAAACTTTACCATCAAATTACCAAAATAAATAACTAGACAGACAAACTTGTATTACCTATATTATAGGACCCTAACAGTGGCTCCAATGGGGGATGACATCCTCCCAGTGAAGTGTCAAGAACACCGTAGACTAGTAGCCTGATCCAAAACGTGCAACATGATCTACCCCGAAACCACTGCAACTGAAACCCAATTGGTAATTTGTTCCAATCCTTAAACTGAACCAAATCCATTCTTGAAAATATAATTTGAACTACACAATGAAAACTGAAAAACTTTGTTGCAAACTAAAGTTTGAAAAATACAACTAAAAAAGATGCTCATATTGTTGAGCTTATTCACACTCCTACCTACTTTAGGATGCTTATACCCCTGAAAAATGAATTAATAGAAAATTTCCAAAACAACCAATCAAGTAGTTGCATGCTTGATGTGATTCTCAGACTGCTTTTCAACAAAATGGAAACTCGAAATGTAAGTGCAATGACAACAGATTCTAGACTTTTCTTTCACAGCAGAAACATAATTAGAAGTTTGTAGTGAACAATTCCTCCATCTAGACAAATATGGGATCAAAGAAAACATATTTCATTTGTTGATCATCAAGAAGTTTTGTAATTTGTTTGTCAAAATGAGACTTCTCATATGTGTTGTTTAAATCAGACCCTAGTTTCAACTGTAAAAGGTCCTCAAAAAACTGATTCTGACCTTGAAAATTGTAAAACCCAAGTCGAACATTTAAGTCTTGAATTTCATTCTTAAGTTTATCAGAAAACTCTTCTAAAAAGTTGTCTTTTGCTTCATATCTACATTTTCATTTCCTCAAATAAATAAGTAGTAAATTGGAGAAATATTCATCAATTTGATTATCATCACAAATATCCCAGTATTATTTTAAAACTTCAATAGAAATAGGGTTTGTCACATACCCTGTCATTTCGATTAGGCAATTCAATGTCTAAATTCTTTGGACATTGGAGCCGCCATGAGTGTTTCTACAATATGGATTCTTAGACAATGGTGTCGCCAAGTGAATGATTCAACCTTTATATATGTCTAATTGTTGTCCACCATCAACAGTCAAATCTGAAACTTGATAGTCTTTTTTGGGGAAGATGAAACCTTTCGGTCCCTAGTATGGTCATCATAATGTTATCACTCTGTAATTTTCCGAGGTGTTAATGCTCCATAGTTTTCCCAAAGCTGAGAAAGGAAACCAAAGAGGTAACCTCAGACCAACTTTTGACTTGGTATCTAGCCCTACCAAATCAAAGAGGACTCTCTCTAAATTAACCTCACAACCAATGGAAGTGATTGGAGAATATGTAGATTTTAGCCTAGGTATTAGCTCAGTCGGGTTTGATGGCTAAAGAGCACTAGGTCTCAGAACTAGTTCAATAAATTCTAAAGGTCAGATGCACACATAAGTTGGGTCAAGGTACGTGCAATCAGTGACTCGTAATGATTTTTCATTGTAGTGTAGTGAGGATAATGTAGTAGGAGTTAAGTGAGCAAAAGCATGAATTCACTTATCCAGAAGGAAAACATTGAATGCTAATCCCAAAAAAAACAGAGCATTAAAATGATGATTTATGTTTAAAACTCATGAGATAAAGCATAAGAATAAAGTATATGGCTACTAATAATCAAATATATAAGAAAACAAAATAAAAAATAAAGCCACTATCACAACACAAGAATCCCATGAAAATAGCTGCAACCTCATATATTTCTACCAATATCAAGTACACTAGTTCTAGAGCATGAGTTTCTAATATCCAAACCTCTCTATGAGTTCATTCTGACTACATATAGATGAAAAACCAAACTCCCCTTCTAAGGGTTCTAATCTTGCTTCCTAGGAACTAATTTCCTAATCCTACCTAACAATTGCCACATCATTGGGGGTTAGAAACCACTTTCCTCCTTTACACTAACTTCATGAGTTTGTTTCTCAAATCCTTAATTACAAGATTATTTTAATATTTAACTCCTAACAAGCTTAATTACATCATATTATTTCATGAAGTAACCATTTACATCACTCAAGTTTGACCTTTGACCATCACCAGCAATAAAACAATGAATTTCATAAAAACGCAGTAATTTAGCAAAAATGCACCAGAAGTTTGGAGGGTGATTTGGAGGCCTTCTCGAAGGAATTTTTTGGTGCAAATTGTTTGTAAAGCTAAAGATATTTACTACACCATGGAGTCATAAAGCACTAGAAAATTTTGCCCCAAACCCCTGAAAATCTTCCTTGAAGTCAAACTGTCCTAGAAGCGTAGCGAGTGGTCTGAAATAGTGGCAGAAAGGTAAAAAAAATATGCACTATTTCGTTATATCCTGAAAAAAAGTATGCATCTCCAAAGCCTCCCAAAGTACTTTTCTGATATCCTTGCATCATTAGCCATCTCCACATGCTTGCACATTTTCATTTAGACCTCCTGAGAAAAAGCACAGAGAACACTCGTTGCGTTTTTGTAGGATGCTTTTTGCCAGTGCACACAAAAAATCCAAAAATTAAAAAATTTGCTTATTTTCTTTTTCTCTTTGTCCTACATCAGACTGCCAGAAATGATTCAAACAAAAGGTCAAGGTTATCCTTTTTTTTGAGCTTCTTTAGGGCCTTATTAAGCTTCTTCTTCATGTTCTTCACCCTAATATTCACACCATGTTTCTTATGTAATAGTGCCTTGCCTTATGTTGTTTGCCTTCTTCAATAGTTTTTCTAGGTGCACATTCACCTTACTCCTTGTTCTTTTCAATTTCAATAGCTATGGAGTAATCTGTGTCTTTGTGGGCTTGAGGAGGAGATGGCTCTTTCAAAGCTTTTCCTTTCTTATCATGGCTCTAGTTTTGGGTCTGCTTTGCTATACCTAGATGTCTTTGTCTTCAAACTGCTCCACATAAATTATGGTCTTACCTTTATCTTTAGCTGCCAAAACATCTACCTTGCTAGATGATGGATGATCTTCTTATGGTTTGATTTGCTACACTAGGCTTACTTTCAACTGCCTATTCTCTTGCTTCAAGAAAGCCACCATGAAATTTGCTTGGCAAGGTCATCTTTTAACTCCCTAATATTTGCCTCTTTCTCTTTGATTATGTCTTCGGCTGCCTTGTCTCCATGTTGTTCTCCTAGGTCAACCGTCTCTATTTCTGGAGGTACCTCTTCATGATGTTGGAAAGGTGAATCATCTCTATCTCTAGGTGATTCTATCATGGCTTCAATCTGCACTTATTTTTCACTAACAACCTCCTTAGGTAGTCTTTTAGCCTGAGACCTAGTTCTAGGTTTAGGACTAGGCATCTCTCTTTCTATCTCAGGGGAAAAAACTAACCTCTTACCTCTATTGTATTTTTTTGAAATTTCTTCTCTAGGTTGAGTTCTTATCACTGATGGTATTCTTGATGGTTCGGGTCTATGTGGCATGGATGATGTAGGAGTATTTAGGCTCTTTGACTGGTGGGAGACAGGTAAGAGAGAAGTTGCCTTCAAGAATGCTTCCCATGACATGCTGACCTGTGCCAGTTGGTGGAGAGTTATGAATTTTATTAGAGCATGATGAAATAAACTTTTTTGATGATCTCTTCCCTTGGTTTGAACCTTCTCAGTCATTTTCACCAAGCTTTTAAACAAGTAATTAGATAGGCTTAAGGGCTTTTGAGAAGTGAAATTCATCAACAACCTAATGTGATACTAATATAACCTACTAAACATGCCCTCACAATTGAATTACTTCATTATCATCCTCATCAAGGAGTTGTACTTGTCCAACAATTGTCTACTATGAAAAATATGAGAAGGGGACTCCTTGTATTATGGTTTCAAAAACACTTTGTAGTTCTCTATGTCTAAATCCATCCCCTTGAACCAAAACTCACCTTAGTTAGAGATATTAGTTGTTGAAGCTATAATCTATGTTGACACCATAAATTTCACCCCTACAATTGTGATATGATCTCTTTTGAAATTGATGGAAAATAAACTTGTTAGGTCATGATTATACCCCACCTCCTGCACTTTCTTACAAAACCATTGCAGCCTCCCTGCTAAAATGATCTTTTGATGAATTCTGATGCATTGATATCTTTCATATGAGTTAGCTCATATCTTGAGATCTCTCCCCCATTGAACTTCTTACTTTCACTAAACATGCTTTTGGCTTTACTCAGTAGAAAACCCTAGTATGAAAAGAGAGGGGATAAGGGATTTAAACTACAAAATAGGGAAAAAATGGAACAAGTATAAGGAACGGGATTAAGGGGAAGGAAGTTAGGGAAAATTATAGGGAAATTTTAGGAGGGAAGGGTAGATGTTAGGGACACATTAGTGGTGGAATTTCTCAGAATGGCTGAGAAAGAAAGAGTAAAAAGTGGAAAACACAGTCACAACCCAAAAGTGTAGCAACACCTTTGGTTTTTAGGGAAAAATGGTGGAATGAGGGAAATTGGTGTGGGAAATGATTGGGTAATTCTCAAAGAGGATTTTTAGGGATGTATAATCTTATAAACAAAAGGATTCCTCTGTCAAGTAAAGAAAAAGTCCATAAAATGAAAAGCGCAGCAAAACCATAAGAGAGGGATTTAATCACTTTTTGAAAGAAATGATTGCATTAGCAAGTTGGTGAAGGCTTTAATTACTTTATCAAGAGTCTATGAAGCTTTTAGAGTAAGAAATGAGCCCTTTATTTGCTCCCTTCAACCTTCAAACCAAAAGCACAGCAACCCCACCAGAAACACAATAGAAACTCAACAAACTGACAAACTAAGCAATTGGTGATGGAATTCAAACTTTTGATGGTTGTGGAAAGTGTTACAATAGCAGAGAGGAGCTCTTGAAGCTTTTGAAGGATAGAATGAAGTCTTGAGATGCTTTATTTCTCCTTTATAACTCAAAAAATCAATTTTGGCTTGATGAAAACATAACATCATGTGTACTTTTAAGAAAATGGCAATTGATTGATGTGACTGCATCATAATTTCTTCAAAAGGAAATGTTACCTTGTTTCACTTTATTCCCTAATTTTCTAACTCCCATGATGATGCTCAAAATGATGGAATGACTCCCTAAATAGATATTGATGACTAATAATGATGACCATCAAAGGTGACTCCTAGACCATGACCTATATGATGACACATTAACTCCTTTGATGACCTAGGACAGGGGACGATGACATGACCATGATGTGCGATGGTGGCCTTGAGCAAGTGGAGGGAGTATCAATGACCTAGACGGTAACCAATGACCATTTGAAAACCAAGAGGTATCAAATTTTATTTGAAAATATAACAATTTGACCGAATGACCCTATCAACCACATGGAAAGAGCATATTTGATCACTAGAACTAATGGAAACTAACACTAGGTTGAGGAAGAAAACTACAAAGGTAACCACAAACCAACTTTAAAGTTGGGATCTAGCCCTTCCAGCTTCAAAGAGGGCTCTCTCTGTATGATTTAGATTTTTTTTTTTAAGATTTTAAGCTAGTTATTTAAGTTCGAGTTGGTTTTTGTGAAAAGTTTGGTTGAAATATGTAGGAAAATTTCATTGGGCATGGAGTCATAATACTTGTCAATAATAAACTACAAATTTACAGAGTAGTTGTAACAAGGCAGGGTAGGCAAACTCCTAGATCTTATAGAGTGCTTTTGGTATGAATAAGATGAATGATATTTAAGTTCAATTAAATATAGAGCATACACCAATGAATT
>APFE030486086.1:5141-17614 GCA_000404065.3 Pinus taeda
ATAAACATTCTATAAAGGAAAGAAAAATTAAAAATCAAAACAAACATTATAAACATTTTTGAAAAGATCATAAGTAAACCAAAATTCAATAAACATTTTTGAAAAGATCATAAGTAAACCAAAATTCAATAAAATCATCGTTGTTCGGTTTCGTTTTCATACTTTCACGGCTTAATAAATGCAAATTAAAATAAACCTAAAAAGTGGATATATTTAATGATTTCCTGAAATCCAACCCACTTAAAGATTTAAAAAACACACGTGAACTTTTGACGCCAAAGATGTCACCACGCTGTGGAGCCTGGACATCAATCAAGAACAAAGGAGCTGGAATTCTGTGGAGCCTGGACATCAATCAAGAACAAAGGAGCTGGAATTCTTTGTTCTCATCAGCTGATCTCCGGGCCGGTGCTTCTCGTACAATGATCCGGTTTTGGACACCGCTGCCATGTCCAGTTCCATTGACTGCACAGGAGCCTGATGAGCCTACCGGATTTACAAAAGACCGCATAATAGGTAAATTTAGGCACAGATCGATTGATTAATTGCCCAATTAATTGAATTGCCCTGTTGCAGTTGCTGCAGTCATATCTTCTGAGTGTTTTTAAGCCCAGATGTTCTGTTCCTGCATCAACAGTCAGAAGCCATAGCGATATAACAGAGTCGTGAAAGTACAGGCCCGGATCTATACCTAGTCGACGCTCTGCGTGCTCTCCAGAAAGCTTCTGGTATCGGAGAGAACGTTGATGTCTAACGGTCCAGATCGCACTGATACGGACGGACCCGATCGTGCAGATCTGACAGTCCAGTTTGGCTTGATCGGACGGTTCAGATCTCACTGATCGAACGGATGAGATCAAACGGAACTGACGGCTCAGATCGCATATATTGGACGGGTCAGATTGTTTAAATCTAACGGTCCAGATTGAGAAGATCTGACGGTTAAAATCGAACAGATCTAACGGATGAGATCAAACACATCTGAAGGCTGAGAACGTTGATATCCAACGGTCCAGATCACACTGATACGGACGGACCCGATCGTGCAGATCTGACGGTCAATTTCGGTTTGATCGGACGGTTCAGATCTCGCTGATCGAACGGATGAGATCAAACAGATCTGACGGCTCAGATCGCACATATTGGACGGTCCAGATTGCGCAAATCCGATGGTCCAGATTGTTTAAATCTAACGGTCTAGATTGGGAAGATCTGACGGTTAAAATCGAACAGATCTAACGGTTGAGATTATCGAGATCCAATGGTCCAGATCGTGTAGATCAGACGGTCTAAATCGGGTTAATCGGACGGTCTAGATCGTGTAGATCTGACGATCCAGATCGGGTTGATCGAACGGTTATTATTGTGCAGATCATACGGTTGACATCTCCCTGATCGAACGGATGGGATCAAAATGATCTGAGATTTGCTCGCCACATGGCCTTACATGGACCGTCAGATCTGGGCTGCCGAAGGGCGCCACATGGCATCACGTGGACCGTCAAATCTGGGCTGCGGATGGACGCCACATGGCATCATGTGGACCCTCAGATTTGGGTTGTGGATGGGCGCCACATGGCATTACGTGGGCCCTCAGATCTGGGGACACATAACCGCCACATGGCATCACTTGGAGCGTCAGATTTGGGCTGCAGATGGGCACCACATGGCATCAAGTGGACCGTCAGATTTGGGCTGTAGATGGGCGCCACATGGCAGCACGATGAGCCTCGGATCTGCCCTCCGGATGGGCGCCACATGGCCGCATGTGGACCCTCAGATCTAGCCTGCGGATGGGCGCTACATGGTAGAATGTGGACTGCGGATTGGCGCCACATGGCAGTACGTAGACCCTCAGATCCGGCCTGTCGATGGGCACCACATGGCAGCACGTCGACTGTTGGATCTAGCCTGCGGATGGGCGCCACATTGCATTACATGGACTGTCGGATCTGGTCTGCGGATGGGCGCCACATGGCATCACTTGGAGCGTCAGATTTGGGCTGCAGATGGGTACCACATGGCATCAAGAGGACCGTCGGATCTGGGCTGCAGATGGGCGCCACATGGCAGCACGATGAGCCTCGGATCTGCCCTGCGGGTGGACGACACATGGCCGCATGTGGACCCTCAGATCTAGCCTACGGATGGGCGCCACATGGTAGAATGTGGACCCTCAGATCTGGACTGCCGATGGCGCCACATGGCATTACTTGGACCGTCGGATCTGGCCTGCGGATGGACGCCACATGGCCGCATGTGGACCCTCGGATCTGGTCTTCGGATGGGCACCACATGGCATCACGTGGACAGTCGGATCAATGCTGCGGCTGGCGCCACATGGCATCACGTGGACAGTCGGATCAGTGCTGCGGATGGCGCCACATGGCATTAATTGGACCGTCGGATCTGGCCTGCGGATGGGTGCCACATGGCAGCACGTGGATCCTGAGATTTGGCCTACGGATGGGCGCCACATGGAAGCACGTGGATCCTCGGATCTAGCTTGCGGACGCGCGCCACTTGCCAGTACGTGGATCCTTGGATCTGCCCTGTTGATACGCGCCACTTGGCAGCACAGGGCCGTCAGATCAAGCCTGGGATGCGCGCCAATTGGCATCACGTGGACCCTTGGATCTGGCCTATGTGTGAACGCGACTTGGCATCATGTGGACCCTTAGCTCTGGCCTGTAGTGGGCGCCACATGGCAGCACATGGACCGTCAAATTTAGTTTGTGGATGGGCGCACAGGGTGGCACATGGACTGTCAAATCGGGCCTGTGGATGGGCACCACATGGCAGCAGGCAGACCGTCAGATCTGGCCTGTGGATGGGCGCCATATGGCAACACGTGGACCGTCGGATGAAGCCTGTGTATGTGCTTGCGGAAATAAGGCAGAGGAGGAATCAATCTGTATCGACAATTCACTCCGATCTTTAAAGCTCATCGGCTGGTGGGGAGGCAGGCCACGAGCCTTCTTGAATCCCGACATCTGGCGCGGATGCTTCGATCAAATCCGTGCCGGCATCGTTACAGTCAATGTACAGAAAGCCATCTGAGGAAGTAATGAGCCTTCCTGCCAAGGGGTAGAAATGGACGAGGACTTCAGCGAGGATCTTCTTGAGAAGCTCCACCGCCGAAATAAAATGGTGATCATCGGCGAAGGGCATTTGGTAGATGAGACCCTTCTGAATGTAATCGATGTAGAGAATCCATAAATCGGAAGGGCATAGCTTGCAATGTTGGCGCTGCGATAGGCGAGATGGGATTACTGTTGATTTTTTGTCCAAGCGGACCACTATGCTGCTAGAAGGGATTCAGATTCGAGAGACATGGCGAAAAGCTTGTATTCATGAGTGGAGTTTTATAGGGCGATGTTCAGCACAGTAATAACGTACACCTAAACTTTGGATCAGTGTAGCGGCAGTGCTGTGGATAAGTGAAGACTTCAGACAGCGATGGTTATGCCCACTCAGCCAGAGATTTCGATCAATGCTCAGGCTTATCGGCCTGCACTTTTTTATATGGTTAACGCTTCAGAGAAAGAAATATATATTCTTTGTCAGCTTGAATTGAAACAGTTCTATAGATTTTCAGTGTTAGAATTCTCCGTATCACATGGGTTGCAAGGTTTAATTGTGTTAGTTTCTCTATTCTCAATAATGGTGAAATACCTGTGGGAATGCAAAAAATATATTTATTACAAAAAATCCAGAAGGGTATTCTAATAAAGTGCGGTAATATTTGGTGCTGATAGGATTTTTTTTTTTTTTTTTTTTTAAATGAAAAAGTTACAAACACAATGATCTTTCGCTTATTTATTTTAAAAGGATATATTTTCACTTCATTTTGATAGGAGTTTTTATTATCTAATTTCCCTGTGTGAATCACATGTCACACGGGGCACATAATAATTGAAAAATCTTCACACATTCATGAAACTACATGCATTGAGACATCGTTTGATAACATGTGTTTATTTTTTTTTGTTTGTTTTTAATTTTTTAATGAAAAAGTTACAAACACAATGATGTTTTGCTTATTTACCTTTAATAATAATTTTTAAAAATTGTAGTATAAATATTTTAAAAGGATATATTTTCACTTCATTTTCATAGGAGTTTTTATTATCTAATTTCCCTGTGTGAATCACGTCACACGGTCACAGAATAATTGAAAAATCTTCACACATTCATGAAACTACATGTATTGAGACATCGTTTGATAACATGTGTTTGTACAAATTTACTAATATCTTGTTGAGAGCCCATTATATTTTCTCTATGAAGTTTTTTAAGTTTTTTGGATTGTAGATTTTTACAGTGGTAATTCATAATGAGAGAAAACTTTTATGGAGAAACTATGCTAACCGGTTGCTTAAAAGTCTTAGCAATCAATACAAAGGAGTGCAAAACTAGTATTTGAAAGAATTTATTAAGATTGGATGTTTCAACAACTCTTAACACAGTTTCTCTAGAAAATTTATCTTAGTTTTTAAGTTATCGTTGTATTTTTGTATATTAGAGGGATGCATTTCATATTTTCTATACATCTGATGTTGTGAAACTTTGCTTTTCTTAGGACCACTATGGGCTTGAAGGGTATCTCCACTGTTGGGTACAAGTAATAATAAAAAACAATAGTTCTAGTTGTTGTGTGGATGGTTATTTTTGGTATATTAATTTTTCTTTTAATTTAAATTTTTATCTTATGGTTATAAATGAAAGATGATGACATATTTTAGTTATCATTTATAACCATATCTTATGGTTATAAATGAAAGATGATGGTCATAGGAGTTTTTATTATCTAATTTCCATCACAAGGGGCACAGAATAGTTGAAAAATCTTCGGAATCAACCAGAAGAATAGAATAACACATTCATGAAACTACATGCATTGAGACATTGTTTGATAACATCATGATAATATAATGAGCTTCGGCTTCACTATATTAGTTTAGTTTTCCAACCACCTCGCCATTAACTACCTGCCTCCTAAGTATGGGTTTGCTAGTGGTAGATTGGTGGGGATATTGGCTTTGACATTTACTTTTCTATGGTCGAGGAAACACCATGGTCCTTGCAATGGATATGACCAAGTGGTTTGATCTCGATGAACTTGGTTTTGGTCCATGTGAATCTGGGTTTGTACAAATTTACTAATATCTTGTTGAGAGCCCATCATATTTTCTCTATGAAGTTTTTAAAGTTTTTTCGCTTCACAGTGGTAATTCATAATGAGAGAAAACTTTTATGGAGAAACTATGCTAACCGGTTGCTTAAAAGTCCTAGCAATCAATACAAAGGAGTGAAAAACTACTATTTGAAAGAATTTATTAAGATTGGATGTTTCAACAATTGTTAACACCGTTTCTCTCTAGAAAAGTTATCTCAGTTTTTAAGGTTGCTTAAAAGTCCTAGCAATCAATACAAAGGAGTGCAAAACTAGTATTTGAAAGAATTTATTAAGATTGGATGTTTCAACAATTGTTAACACAGTTTCTCTAGAAAAGTTAAGATTGGATGTTTCAACAATTGTTAACACAATTTCTCTAGAAAAGTTATCTCAGTTTTTAAGTTATCGTTGTATTTTTGTATATTAGAGGGATGCATTTCATATTTTCTATACATCTGATGTAGTGAAACTTTGCTTTTCTTAGGACCATTATGGGCGAATGGTATCTCCGCTGTTGGGTACAAGCAATAATAAAAAACAATAGTTCTAGTTGTTGTGTGGATGGTTATTTTTGGTATATTAATTTTTCTTTTAATTTAAATTTTTATCTTATAGTTATAAATGAAAGATGATGTCATATTTTAGTTGTTTCATTTGCATCAACAATAGATGGAATTTCAAATATAAACTATCTTATATCTCTAAATCTATGTTTATTTTTACATTTACTTAAAATAATTATGAGATTACCACAAATGGCATCATGGTAAAACAACAATTGATAAATGGCATCACATTGCAAATTGAAAATGACATTTGAGAAGGGGGAAAATGATCAAAATCAACATATTTACTAATGCGGTCATGCTAATTTGTAAAGATATTGCATTATTTTGGTAATGATTCTATATTAGTTATTGCATTTTTTATTATTTTGAATCTAATTGCAAAAATTGTGAAAGTTAGTTCTTAGAACTAATGCTATATGAAACACTGTTGCTATTGTGAATAGTGAGGTTGAATTGTCATAATGGGTTTTTGACAATTAAATGATAAGAGAGATGGTTTAGTTTTCATGCTCATTGATACAAAGAGATGATTTAGTATTCATGGGTAGTAGTGATGGAGATATAATTTAGTATTCATGGCGAGTCATAATGCTTGTATTGGGCTTGACTTTCCTCTTTCCATGAGGAAATTGTAGTGTATGAAATTTTTGTCTCTTCTTTGCAAAGAATTAAGGTGAGGTCATAGGTGTTGAAGTCTCTTTTGTGTTTTCCTTATTGTCCATAAGTGGATGGCCTTTTTGTCTCTTCTATTGATGTTACCTCTTTGATTTTATAATTGATGTTTTTTCATCAATTATGCACTCATTTGGGCTATTGTCTGACTAACTTAATCACTTGCATCATTTTGGCTCCAATCGATGGTTAGAGATTTTTTTATGGGGGCAATGAACACCTCCATCACCTCCACCTTTGGTTTCAATCATTATTTGACTTGTCAAAATGATCATGTTGCCCCTATTTATTTCTCTTTTAGTGCCCCATATTTTTCTATTGTGGCCAACAACCTAATTGGCATAATTTCGTTGCCAATTCATATAGCTATGAAACAATAGATACACCTATCTTGAGTTACTCGTGAAACACTCCCCAATCCCCATGGATTGAGGGGGATACAATTATTATGAAACAATAACCAACTTCCCTTAGTTTGTTGACAATTTTACTAATATAGTATAAATTGAGCAACTCTCCATACATTTTCAATGTACGCTCTCTTTCTAATCTAGATTTCATCTTAAATTCTCTTTAGCTCTTACGGTTTTGAAACACTTAGCACTTACTTGGGTTTTCCTTCTCCATAATTTCCTTCTTCTCTCAAAGAGGCACCATTACATGTCACACATATCTTTATTAATTGTGTTTATGGTTGCTCTATGCTTATTCTCTTGCCTTCCAAGTATCTTTGCAAGTGTAATACATAGACGAGGGTTTTACAACCCACCCAAGGAACTAAATGGTCAGTCTTGCCCTTCTCTCTTCCTTAAAGACATGAAATACATATGCTAACTAATCCCTCTTGTTCTTATTTTATATTTTAGAAAGGGAAATGATAAGCTCTATCTTTATTATTTACTATTGCATTTTTCTTATGCAAGAACCAAAGTAAAAGATGAAAACAAATCAACTTTCCATATTACTTTCTTTGCTTTTACTATGTGAGGTCATCTAAACAATGAAAACACTTTAAACCAAGTTAAAACACTTTGTACAATCACAGTTCACATAATTAAAGGTCCCAGTTTTCACTTGGTTTGTTGTCCCTTCTCCTTGGCTTGTTTTCTTAGGTTCTATCGAGATTAGTTATCTTTTCTCTACTAGGATTGTGCAATATTGAGTTGGTCCTCTACCTTAGGGTTCTCCTCTTGAATCCTTTGGTTATTTCTCTAAGGGATAGTTGGGTTCCTAGTTGGAATGGGTAGTCTTCATACCCTTTAAGGTTTGAGCATATTTGTTCCTTCTTAGGTAATTCAAACCATCTAAATTTAAGTGACTAATTCAAAGATTCATCTTATTTTGATTTCCTTCATTTCCGTAAAAGTACACTTCCTTTTATTTATTCCTTTCATCCTTCCCTCTTTTAGGAACGTGTCTCTCTTTGTTTCTCTTTGTTTTCAAAGAGAGCATTGCATTTCTTTTGAACCATTCCACTTTCAAAGAAAGCTGCTATGTTGTCTATCTTTTGTTTCAAACCATGAAATCCCCATAAGGGAAAATTTCCCTCTTCCTTTACAACTTTACCTCAAAATTGTAAGTAAGAGGTATACATAGAGAAACCTCAAAGTTTTGAGGTTCATGGGAGCGAATCTCACTCGTGCAGATTGAAGAAGGCCTTGTATGGACTTACGTAAGCACCAAGAGATTGGTGTTACAAAATTGTTGGATATCTAATGAGACTTAGTTTCTCTAAGATGGTTTCTAACCCAAACCTATATATCAAGGTTGTGAAGGGTGAGCCTATGATACTACTATTATATGTTGATGATTTGTTCCTAAGGATCTTGGTTTGATGCATTACTATTTGGGATTGGAAGTCTCTCAGAAACCTGGTGAAATCCTTCTCAGGCAAGGAAAATATTTCATCAATATCTTTCAGAAGTTTGGAATGACGGAATGGAAGTCTGTGCCAACTCTTATGGTGATCAATCTAAGAAAGCTAAGGGATTATGACTTTGATCTGGTTGATTCATCCATGCACCAACAATTGATTGGATCACTAATATAGTTGGTTAATACCAAGCAACACTTTTGATTTTCCGTGAACACCTTCAACCAGTTGCATATGGAACCAAGACATGAGCATTAGGTTCTAGAAAAGAATATATTGAGTTATTTACATGGTATTATTGATTATTATTTGAGATATGACTCAAGTGGAGAGACACAATTGTAGGGATATACATATTTTGATTGGGAAAGGAGAGTGGATGACATGAAGATTACATCTGGTGCGTGTTTTAAATTGGACTCTACTATGATATCTTAGATAAGCGGGAAGCAAAGATCTGTTGCACTCAACACTACAAAAGTAGAGTATATTACAACTTGTTTGGCATGTTGTGAGGGAGTATGGATTTGTAAGATAATATCTGGATTGTTTAATTAGATGCCAAAATCGAGTGTGCTATTTTGTGACAATCAAAGTTGTGGGAAGCTGACAAAAAATCCACTGTTTCATGATAAGTCAAATCATATTGAGATCAAATACTACTACATTCATGATATGGTATGGAAGGGAACAATGAGGCTCTAGTATATTCCCACTAATGAGCAGATAAATTATATTATTACAAAGCCTCTATCTCGGGCAAAGTTTGTATACTTCAGGGACAAGCTTGGACTTGTGGAGAACCCCTTTATTAGTCGGAGGGAGTACTAATGCGATAGCGGCTCAGATTTTTAGTGACTTTAGGAGCATGCCCAAACTGATAACAAGGGTGAGAGAATTGCCCAAACTGCTGGAGAGATAGCATGAGGGACATATATTCTCAACAGGAATGGTCACTGAGGCCCTAACACTTAATGAAGTGGTTCCTTTTTAGTGTCATGGCCTAGAGTGAGGCCTTTGGAGTTAGGACATGGGTGTCCCTAAGGTTTGACCATGGGTGATGGCAACCCTTGACTAGTCGAAGTACTATGAGGTGAGGTGCTCACCGGATCATGGTTACTAGTTGAGTGAGTATTATTGCTTAAGGAGTGCTAACTTGAGTTGTGGTACCTATTGGATGATGATGACACTGATGTAGGTCAAGAGTGTTGACCAAGATGACGATGCTATCAATGAGTTGTACTTTTCCTTAGAGAAATCATGTATAGAGAAAACATCTAGATAGTCATTATGAATACCTCCCTACTAAAAGGGACTGTTGATTTTTGTAGCTATTGTAAGTTTTCATAATGTTCATTTTTACTTATAATAATAAAATATAAATTATATTTGTGATAAAATAAAATTATTTGAAGCATGTTCTTTATGACCTTATCAAGGCCAAAAAAATGAAAATTTAAATTTGTATTCTAGACACCACAATATGCCCAATTCATCATCCGAGTGATGAAGTTGGCCCTGCCCATGGATTACCTCCATTTTCCCATCCAATGTGTATACATAGAGACCACTTGATCTCTACTCCAAGGCAATTCACATCTCATCATAAAGAGTATTTTTTGATCTACCATAATGGATGAGGACAAGAAGAAGGACGAGTTGAAGAAGAAGAAGAAGCTGAATTCAAGAGAATTCTTCTCACATGTGATATTTTTTTGCGCTCACATGTGTGGATATTGAAGTTCCAAACTTCTGTGATAAAATTTGATTACATGTCCGAAATTCTGAGGTAAAGGAGACGCTAAAATCTGGCCCTAGTGCATACTTATAATGAGTTTGTGGAGAAGCTCCTTGAAGTGATTTGGTGAAGTTTGACTTGACATCGTGAGGCATCTTGTGGTTATCATGTTGCTAGTTAGTTTGAATTTGATGTATCTCTTGTTGCATTGATTCTCTAAGGAAAATGTTGGCTGGGATTTTTCCCCAAGTAGGTTTTCCCATAGTAAAAACTTTGTCTCTTTATGCATTGTGATCTCTATTGCTCTATTATCTCTATGGTTGAATTTATGAATGTGTAATTGCTCAAAGATACATTGAAAGAGCAAAATAATTATCTATATCACTGGAAGTAATTATCAAGTCTCATAAATAAGTGCTTGTATACTTTTTGCTAGAAAAATCAACACTCTAAACAACTTAATGTGGACGATGAATGCCGGCTATCAAATGCCCCCAAATTGGCTTGTGGATAACTTTATTATTGTGAAAAACTTTTCCATAATGTGTGACTCTGGGAGAAGTATGCATAGTAGTTTCAAGTAATATATATTTTTTGATATTTTGCAAGTCTAATATTGATGTGAATGTATTAATTTTAATATTTAAAAATTATAATATATATCATCATTTAAATTTGATAGTAAAATAATTTATTCGATGGGTATCATATGTTGTTAGTTTGATCATAGTTTTAAAATTGGAATATTATTATTTGTAATAAAGAGATACCCGCTAGTGATGAACCACCTTTATTAATGGATTTTCCTTTTATAAGTAGTATGGAGTAAGCAACCATTCTAAATTGATGTGTGGTACGACATGTATACTAATGGGCGGTAGGGCACATCTCCAGCTGGCTCTGATCTCATTGACAATCACAGGAAAAAGGCTTTAAGCCCAATGGAAATCATAGGAAAAAGAAACTTCAAGAACCAATCGAATAGGCTCCCAGACCAAGACCCTTGACCTATTATCCACTCCAAGACCAAGACACTAGTCCTCTTCCACCTTATTGATTACTATCTCTTAGTTTCTTCTACTTCAGATCTTGCATCATATGAGATCACTGTAGCCATGTAATTATATCAAGCCGAGGTCACTGTAATGAACCTCTCTTTCAACAATGGAACCGAATGCTTATGTCTGAGATAGTACCGAGACCACCTTCAAATAATAACACCAAGGCCTAGTCACACACTAGTGACCTTCTTCCTGAGAGGCACCGAATTCTCCTTTGTTGTGAGATATAGATTATACCGAATTAATGTGGTATAATATCGAACTAACGGTCCTTTATGATACAAAAATGTGACTATTTCAAAGCACCGCACTGTGCTCTATACATAGACCATTCTCTCTCTCGATGTCACTATGATTCGAAATTGAGAGGGATCTGAATTCCCTTGACAACATCCAATCTCCAATTCTGTACCCTAGTCCGAGCTACTTCTACACCCTTATATGAATTCTAAAATTGTTATTCGAAAATCTCAGAGATATCCAAATTTTTGACTATGGAAATGCAAAGTGCCTTCATGCCTATATATAGTTGTGTGCCTATCAGTGTAAGTTGACATAACATTTTCAATATGTGTGTCTCGATATAAGGTGAGTCAACATGAGTTTCTTCTACATCTTAAGACTGACATGAAGAGGAGGACTAGTGCTTGTCGTTGGAGGGGTTATAGGCACTTTTATAGACATATACATTAGTCATATCCCCAAGAAGGGTTCTTCATACATGACATCGACTCTTTGAATTTAATGACAAATCCTAAGATTCTCAATGGGAGCCATCTAAATAAAATCTCTTGCTCATGAAACCCATGAAGCAAGAATTACAAAATAATTTTATTTTTCTTCTTTTCATCATTTACAAAAATCACAATTACATGTCATTATGAAGACTGAACCTAGTTACACTTTTCAACACTCCCTCTTAACTAGGGATGTATTCATAATGGTACTTGGTCATTCTCCATATGAATAATTTCTCATAAGAAGAGTCAGATTCGTAACCCATCTGTATAGCATCATATCAACCAACATTTGTCACATAGCAAGGCCTTGACTAATAACTCTATCCACATGATCATAGCTGATCCAGGTGGATATTGGTGGCCACCCACCAATTCCACTTGGACCCCCACCATTGTTTCTTTCAGTTTTTCAGTTTCCTTAATTGTAGCAGTTTATTATTTTTAGAAGTTTCTTCGGGTCCTGAACTTCCAGAGCTGTTTTGAGGCCCTAAACGATGTTTTCTTGGGAAAACTGGGAGCTCATCCCCAAAGTTGTAGTCCTTGGATAGATCTTTTTAACGAGGTATTGTGCATGTCAAACAGAGATCATATGCCAAAGTTACGACCCCGGGAAGTTGATGTACCAATTTACCCAAAACGGG
>APFE030486092.1:0-14823 GCA_000404065.3 Pinus taeda
AGAGGCTGGGCCCTTAGCCACCAGCGGACGCTGCTGGGTTACTTCAGAAGGAAAAGAGTGAACAGCAACTCCCAAATCTTGTATTAATCAGCAAATTGTGGAATCATTACAACAACAAATGCTTGAGAATTACAGCATGTAACAATCCCTATCATGTCATGAATAATCCACCATCATTCTTCATCATTTTTCATTCCCCAAAAATCAATCTGAAGTCATCCTGAAGCCATCCCCATCTCTGATCTCTGTTTTCATTTAAATAGAGAGATCAGAGAGAAGTTACAATAAAGATGAGTACAACATGATTTCTTTTACAAAATTGGATTGATTCTAACCAGTTGATCAATAAGAAAATATATTTCCTTCCATCTCTCAACAAAAGCAAGACGAATTTGGCTTTGCCGTTGAGATTTGGAGGACGGCCGCAACAGAAAATCTGAGAAAATTATGCTCAAAGAACCCTGTGTTTCTCTCTGTACAAGCCGAATTTGGGAAAACCGTTCTATGTAGAAGTTAATTGGGGCCGTTCTGGAAAAAAACCCATGTTCCACATTTTCCAAATTCGTCTTCATTTGCTCAGAATCTCAACTGCAAAACTATCACTCCTTAATCCAGCAAATTTCTGAGTTGGCAGATTTAATGGTCAAATCTTCAATCTGGAAGTTACCTTGGAGGCTAAAAATGGTGAATAATGTTATAACTGATTTATGAGAACTATCATTGATAAAATCATGCATAATCATCAATTTATTAGAAATAAAGGAGAATAAATAATATAAGAGCATAAATCATCATAAAATGGAGGTTATATAATAAATTTATAATAAATGACATGATGAAGATTAGTGGAAATGGGTGGGATAAGTGTTCAAAAGTGATAATAATAATGGCATATTGATGGCCCAACACAATGGAGCTAATTGGACCGATCGGGGATCACAGATCAGCGAATCACAATGCCAAGGGACCATGCACTAAGCGAAAGGCGATATGCGACATGCCCGGACCTAATGATTTTATAAATGTGAGTTTAATGTTTTTCAATTCCGACTTAAAGAATTGTGGTCGGGTTTTTTTTGTGTATTTCATGTATTCTTGTGTATTATTGAAACTACTCTGTTTCGGGACTTTATGACAGAGAAAGGTCGGACGGTCGGGTTACCCGTGCCCGCCGATCTGTTTTGACTATAAAACTGTTTCTATTATGAATATTGCTCCATGCTGTAGGTGTTATCCCTGTAACAGAGAACATGTCATAAAGACCAGCAGAGAGAGATGACGCGACTGAGAGCAGAAAAGACAGAGCCAGAAGAGAAACGACAGGGCATTCCAAAGGATCCTTGGCAGGCAGCATTACTTTCTAGGCTCAAGAATCTCGAGTGAAAGCTTTATATATATATATATATTATATATATATATATAATATATATATATATATCCCACTGTTGTATTGAGAAGAATGTAGTTTCTCAGAGACAAAGGGGAGATAGAGAGTCAGAGAAACACACAACTACGAGCATTTGATTAGAGGCACAAAGAGGGAGAGTCTTTGCACTCTTTAGACTCAAGGTTTTCGAGTGAAACACCTCTGTGATATCATTGTTGTTGTGTTATGGCTCTAATTGAGCTGACAGCTGTAAAATCTATTCTTGAAGACATAATATAGAGGTCAACACTGAAAGCTGGACCAGGAGACATAGCTAGCAATTCTGGTGAACTCCTTAATTATTTGTTGTGTTGATGTGTGTGTTTATTATGTTTTATAACTGTTCATTGTCTATATTATTTATAATATTTTGATCTGTTGCACTAAATAATATAGGCATTCCTGCACATGAGTCTATAATACCTTAGTATTGATTTAAGATCTCATTTTCAGATCAAGTGGTATCAGAGCATTTGGTTTTGGTTTTTTTAAGGTTAGACAAGCTTGTGCTAGATTTTGAATGCTAACTAGATTAAAGCTCAGACTAGGAGAAGGAGAACTTGTTGAGGCTAATACAAATATTGGAAGAGTCTATTCTCAGAGGAGAATGGCAGAAGAAATTCCATTGGGATCAGAATCTCAATTTATAGAAATTTTTAAGGCACTCCAAGCCATGGTTGAAGAGATGTATCTGGAATTTAAGAAGGGTCAAGGTGAAAGCACTTCAACACCTAAACCAGACAAAGGAGTAGAAGAGCCTTTTCTAGTTGCCCCTCCAGAAGGCAAGGGGAAAGGGGAATGCCTCCTCCACCATCTCCTCCATCATTACCTTCATCATCTTCTAGCTCTTCTAAGAAGAAGAAGAAAACTTCCTTAATCAAATTAGATGTGAAGTTTGCTTTGCCAATTTATGATGGAGAACTCAATGCAGAAAATCTAGATAATTAGATAAGACAAATTGATGTATATTGTAGGGTAAAGAATGCTGATTCAGAAAAGAAGAAGACTCAGATGGCTAGCCTTCAACTTGGAGGAACACACTATTATGGTGGGAAGGCAAGACACAAGCTAATCTACAAAAACATGGTAAAATCATTTCTACCTATAATGAATTTGTTTCTGCTATCAAAAAGCAATTATATCCTTTAGCTTACATGCAGCAGGCAATGATGAGTTGTCAAACTCTTCGTCAGTTGAAGGGTCAAAGAGTATAGAGTTATACTCAGGAATTCAGAAAGAGAGCTTTAACTCTAGGTATATCATTAGATTCACCTGAGACTTTATTGAAGTATATAGGTCGTCTTCATAGCTATTTAAAGCATACTATTCTCATGTTTAATCCCACTAGCTTAAATGATGTATCAGTTCAAGCCACACATCTAGAAGCTAGAGGTAAGAATGTAAACCCAAAGGTTGGGGGATCATCTAAATATTTTGTAAGCAAGAGTAAGGAAAAGGAGAAATTGAAATGGAAGGAGAGGAAAGCAAACACTATAAATAAGGATAAACCTTCATGCACTCATTGCAAGAAAGAAGGACATGATGAGGCACACTGTTGGTTTTTTCATCTAGAACTGAAACCTATGAAGTTCAGTGGAAATAAGAAAAAGAATGTTGTAGCTATTCAGAAAGACTTAGGATCAGATTCAGGCGATGAAACAACAGTTATAGCCACAGGTATTAAGGAAAATATTCTGAAGCATCCACAAGTAATTTTACACAATCTATTGATAATGAAAATAATGAGAGGGAAAGAAATGAGCTTTTTCGTATTAGAGTAATTTCCAAGCACAATAATATTGATACTTTATTTGATAGTGGATCACAAGTAAATTTGATTTCTGAAATAATTATAAAGAAGTTGGGATTACAAACAAAACCTCATGAGAATCCATATCCATTAGGTTGGGTGCATGATAAAACAAAGCTACAAGTAACGAGACAATGTAAACTTAGGTTTGCTATTGGATCAACATTTGTAGATGAGGTTGAGTTAGATATAGTTCCATTGGATATATGTGGTATTTTTTTGGGAAGTCCATACTTGTATGATAGGAAAGCTATTTTCTAGAGTTGAGAATAAGTATCAACTCACTAAAGATGGAATAGAATATATTGTAAGATAACTCTTCTCTCATAAATTCAAGGCAGATGAAAATAATTGTCAATTCAAGTAAGCAATTTTTACTAATGGTTGTAAAGGCAAAGGATCTTGAAAAATCCAATGCATTTGAAAGTTGTGACTCTAAACAGAAAGTTGATTTAGTTAAAGTTGTTTCAGAGTATGATGTTCTATTTCAAGAACCAAAAGGTCTGCCACCCAAGTGAGAAATAGTACATGATATTTATTTGCAGCAAGATGCTCCATTACCTAACATTGGAATGTACAGGTTGTCAATTTTAGAGAATGCGGAGATAAAGAAGTAGGTACAGCAGTTTCTCGATAAAGGGTTTATATAACCAAGCACATCACCATATGGATCTCCAATCGTGCTGGTGAGAAAGAAAGATGGTTCATGGAGAATGTGCATTGATTATAGAGCACTAGATAAAATAACAATCAAGAATCGTTATCCTTTTCCTCGTATTGATGATTTATTAGATCAACTGAAAGAAGCAGTTTACTTTTCTAAGCTAGACTTGCGAAGTGGATATCATTAGGTTAGAGTTGCAGAACAGGACTCATGGAAGACTTCTTTGAAGACAAAGAAAGGACTCTATGAATGGTTGGTTATGCCTTTTGGCTTAACTAATGCTCCTACTACACTTATGAGAGTTACGAATGATGTACTCAGACCATTTATTGATGATTTTGTAATTGTTTATTTAGATGACATTCTTGTCTTTAGTAAGACATGGGAAGACCATGTAAAGCATGTAAAGTAGACTTTAGATGTTTTAAAAAGAGAAAATCTCTATGTAAAATTGTGAAAATGTGAATTTGGCAGAACATCTTTAAATTATTTGGGTTATATTGTAGGGTGTGGTGAATTGAAGATAGATCCCTATAAGGTTGAAGTCATTGTGAATTGGCCTAAACCCAAATCTGCTACAGAGGTTAGGAGTTTCCTAGGGGCAGCACAATACTAGAGAAAGTTCATTGCTAACTTTTCATTGATTGCAGCTCCATTACATGCTTTAACAGGATTGAAACAGTTTTTTAAGTGGGGAGGCAAACAACAGAAAGCCTTCGACACCTTAAAAGAGATAATCAGTATAGCAGCAGTACTAGCACTACCAGATCTTCAACATCCATTTGAGATTGAGATAGATGCTAGTGATTATGCCATGGGAGCAATGTTGATGTAACACGAAAAACCCATAAGACATTTACTTCTGCAGTAGTTAATTATCCCACATATGATAAATAATTGTATGCATTAGTACAAAGTTTGAAAAAGTGGAAACATTACCTAATGGGTAAAGAAACAATCATACATACAGATCATCAACCACTTCAATATTTTCACTCACAAATTAAATTGCAACAATCAAGACATTACAGTTGGATGGGTTTTCTATAACAATTTCATCTTATCATTAGATATAAGAAGGGCATACATAATAAGGTTGCAGACATGTTATCAAGACCAATCATAAATGCATCTACTATACTTAAGCATAACTCATTAATGCATGAGAGTTACATTGAACAATATGCTCAAGATGTAGATTTTAAAGATGTATATGCAACTTTAAGTCATGGCAAGCAAGTAGAAGAATTGGATTATTATGTAAAGGACCAACTCTTATATCATTTGGGAAAGTTATGCATTCCACAAACTGAAAGAGTTAACATAATCCGAGAATCACATACTTCTCTTATATCGGGTCATTTTGGTGTAAATAAAACAGTTGCACAATTGCAAAGGTTCTATTATTGGCCAAGAATGCATGAGACAGTTTCTCTATATATCAAAGGGTGTACCATGTGTGCTACAGGAAAACCAAGTAATAGAAAATTAGCCTTTTACGCTCCACTTCCAATTCCTTCTCGTCCTTGGGAAAGTGTTGCCATGGATTTTGTTGGGGGATTGCCAAAATCTAGGAAAGGTCATGATTATTCGTATGTTGTTGTGGATATGTTCAGTAAATTGTGTATCTTGATACCATGTAACACGCAGGTTATAGCTAAACAAAAAACAAAGTTGTTCTTTCAGAATGTATGGGTTCATTTTGGGTTACCCACTTCTATTGTATCTGGTCGAGACTCTCGATTTGTTGGGAAGTTTTGGTCAGTTTTATGGGAGTTGATGGACACCACGTAGAAGAAAAGCACAAAATTTCATCCACAAGCAAATGGTCAGACAAAAGTGGCCAACAGGATAGTGATCCAGTTGCTCAGAGGCTATTGCAGCAAGCATCCCAAACTTTGGGATGAGAATTTGTGTTATGTGCATCATGCTTACAACCATGCCAAGAACTCTTATACTTAGAGAACTCCTTTTGAGACTTGTTTTGGTTTTATACCAAAGTCTCCCTTGGATTTTGTCTTTGGTAAAGACATAGAAGTTGATGGACACAATGATGTGGACAAAGCAACCAAGTTCATTGAAAAAATCCATGAAATTCACCAGGCAATACAGATATAGCTGGAAAGAAGTCAAGCCAAGTACAAGGCAAGACATGACAAACATTGAGTTGAGCATAGTTTTCAAGTTGGTGATCAAGTCTAGCTATACATAAGCAAACACAAAATGCAAGGTGAAGGTAAGAAGATAAAACCAATAAGGTATGTACCTTTCAAGATACTTTATAAAAGTGGTGAAAGTGATTTTCGCCTCGATTTGCCAGCTTATATGTAGATCTACTCAGTCATTAATGCAGAAAACTTGAGATTGTATGAGCCTTCATTGATTGAAGATCCTGAAGAGAAAAGTTAGTTGCCTTCTACTGGGGATTTTTTGCCTGAGTATCTCAATGAGTTATAGGAGGACATAGTTCTGGATGGGAAGGTAAGAATTATGCATCAAGGGGATGTTGAGTACCTAAGAGTGGGACTTAAAGGTTCAAATCCAAGCAAGGCATGATGGATAGAAATTAGACAAGTGAGAGAACTGTATCCTCACTTGATCGATGCCTAAAAACCAACTTTTGGTGCTCCAAAAGCTTTTCAATGGGGAGGCATGATCCAAAATTGATCCTGGATAAACCTCTTAAGTCTTCAATTGTATTTAAAATGGGAAAAATATGTTTCAAAGTCCCACATCATAACCCTTTATTGAACCAGAGAAATACATGTTTGAACTATGGAAACAGAGTATTAGGGGAACCATGTTGCAATGCAGCATTAACACTCAAGGGCCGGTGGATCCAAAAGATCAATGGATGAGAGGAAATCGCATCAAAGAAAAGACAAAGCAGAGTATAAAGGACTGTTGCCTTGAGGAATTGTAATAGAGATCATTGTGATATAACATGGGCCATTGATCGAGCACATAGATCAATGGTGGATATGACAATAGGATATATCGCATCACAAATTCCAAAGGGAGGACTTAACAGAGGCTTGCAGGCTTAGTGATATGCGATGGACACATTATTGTATCACAATGAACCATGGGGTAAGGACCAGACCTGTAAACGTTAACACTTGCGATGAGTGCTTTCATCATAGCCGTCGGATCGATGAAAGGAATGGATAGTTGTGATTGAATCGAAAATCAGAACAATCGAGGTGATCAGTGATCAGAGATTGGGAGTGCAACAGAGTAATGGACCATTGAGGTACTCATACCACCAATGTGCCGATAGCCGATGGGGCCGTTCAAAGCAATCAGGGATCATAGATCGGTGATCACAATGCCAAGGGACCATGCACTAAGCGAAAGGCAATATGTGACATGCCCGAACCCGACAATTTTAGAAATGTGGGTTTAATTTTTTTTAGTTTTGGCTTAAAGCATTGTGGTCTGGTTTTTTCGTATATTTCATGTATTTTGTGTATTATTGAAAATTCTATGTTTCAAGACTTTATCACACAAAAAGGCCAAACTATCAGATTAGCCACGCCCGCTGGTCCCTTTCGAATGTAAAATTGTTTCAATTATGAATATTGCTCCACAAATTAGGCATTGTCCCTGTAACAGAGAACATTTCATAAAGACCAGCAGAGAGAGATGAAGCAACAAAGAACAGAAAAGACAAAGCCAGAAGAGAAATAATAGGGCATTCCAAAGGATCCTTGGGAGGCAGTGTTACTTTTTGGGCTCGAGAATCTTGAGCGAAAGCTCTATATATATATCCCATTGTTGTATTGAGAAGAAGGTAGTTTCTCAAAGACAGAGGGGAGACAAAGAGTTAGAGAAACACACAGTTATGAACAGTTTCTCAGAGGCCCTAAGAGGAAGAGTCTACACACTCTTTAAACTCGAGGTTTTTGAGTGAAACCCCTGTGTAATATCACTGTTGTTGTGTTATGGCTCTAATTGAGCTCACACCTATAAACTTTGTTCTTGAAAACATAATTAAGAGGTCAACACTAAAAGCTAGACCAGGAGACATAGACAGGAAGTCTGGTGAACTCCTTTATTATTTATTGTGTTGATGTGTGTGTTTATTATGTTTTATAACTGTTCATTGTCTATATTATTCGTAATCTTTATGATTCATTGCACTAAATAATATAGGCATTCCTGCACATGAGTTTGTAATACCTTAATATTGATTTAAGATCTCATTTTTAGATCAATCGAGCTAAACACCAATCTTAAGATCAGATTCTCCACCATCAGTAGGCTCATGTGTTGTATCTAAATTTCTTTCTTGCTTTTTACACTCAAGAACATTACTTTATGACCCTAAATAATAACCAATATATTGTATAAGTAATCATTTTTAAATGATACTCATTTCCTTTATTTTCCTGAGTGTTATCTTTGACGTTGGAAGACTATGAAGATGCCAAACTTATCCTCCATTTAACCACAACATCATAGTGGTACTTGAAATCAATATTTAGGTCTTCCTTCATGGGAGCCTCTCTGAATTGTGTTCCCTGCAATTTTTCATGAGGACATGAATTTTTCTTCTGTTAGCACTCCATGACTCCTTTTAGGTTGAAGGAAAAGGGTCACAGAGGTAACAATAGACCTATTTTGGTTGAGAGACTGGTCTTCTCCAACCAGAGGAGGTTCCCTCACTCAGAAAACTCAAATATAGAAAACGTTAGAGCAAAAATTATAGCAGAGACAAGATATAAAAGTGTTTTTTAAATTTCAATTGAAAATTGGTGAAGGGTTCTGAAATAATTTATGCATGTGATCATGATTTTACTGTCTCATCATACATGTGCATTTCCCAAGTAGTTACATACACAAAGGCTTGACTAGTATATACATCGAATAGGAAAACACTTTGTAGTATAGTGGAATATGAAAATTAAAACACTCATCCACGATTAAATAACATGTGAAACTTTTGTTACCGCAATCTCAATGAATGAATATCAAGAGGGAAAAACATAACATTTAAAGGCATAAACATTCCATTTGCAACTGAAACATTTGGTACCACTAAACAATAGCATACAAGATGAATTCTAATGTAGTTGTTCCATTACACCTTTAAAGAACACTAAGAAGAAAACATGAATAAGATCACAAATGCAATAGAGAATGAAAATTTCAAGGCATCATACCACAATAATATTTGTAATGCTAGCTAGAATAACTTCAACATCAATCATATTCATTAATAAACATCACAACATACATGAGTCTATAGTAGGTCAGAATAATATCGAACCAGCAACAACCTTTTCCATAAGTATTTTCCAGTTTAAATTGACCCATGAAAAGAAATAATAAGTGTCTAGATGCATTGCATCATTGATCCAAACAGTGGATTGAACTATAGCCAAAAAGAAGAAATCTTTTGTTGTTTAAGTCTTTTTCCTCAACGAATAAAACAAAAAAAATATAAAAGTGTTCATCACTTTATATTAATAAAAAAACACTAAATCTCCATGAAATCAAGCCTATCTTCTAAATATATCTTCATCGAGTAAAAACAAAAAAAAGAAGGGCAACTGGTCGTTGACTATGCAATGACTGCGTAATAGCTATGTAAAGATTGTGTTGCCACATTTTCCTTCCAAAAATGGCATGTGGCTGGAAAATGATGGTATGAGTTGGCTACCACCTCTACTACATGTTAACCACTTTAAACTGTGACAATTATCTTCTTCCCAATTCTCGTGCAAATTTGTAGGTAGGGCCTGCACAACAGCTGCATTGTGAACTTTTCAAGACTACCTCTCTTATGCCTTAAAGTCTTAAAAAAACACAACCATAGAAATATAGGCTGCTCAAAATATTAGAACCATATCAACCGTAACTTGAACCCAAAAAATATGTACTTCTAATGTGCAACGTAATCAATTTTAGACAAAAACAAAATTTCAAAACTCCAAGCAAGGAACAGTTACCTCCTTTTGCTCTTGCTGGAGGTTTTGCTAGTGGAAGATTGAACCTTAGGGGCTTTAGGTGTGGGATCTGCATGCTCAGTGGACACTAGTTTAGTAGGCTTTGTTTTAGGCAGTGTTATCACTTAGAACTAAAAGTTTGATGCATATAATTGCCTATCCTAGTTTGATGACAAAGGTCTGTGTTAAAGTTGATTTCATTTTATTATTCTCACTTAGGATTTGGAGTTTTAAAGGTTTTTAATTTAGATCATACTCCACTCCTATTGGTTCTCCTCCACTCATCATTATTCCATAGTCATATTTTGTCTTATCCGAGTCACCGTGTCTTTTAGTCATTTCGCAGCGTAATCTCATTTGCCCATTTCGCAGCACGTCATGATTAGGCAGTTTCGCAGCGCATCATTAAAAATTATAACTAACAACGCTGCAAAATCATGGATTCGTGCATTTCGCAGCGAATCTTTCCCGAAATGTCAAGTCCGTAGGTGAGTCATCATTTGTGTCTATTCATGTCAGTTTTTGTACCTCTTGTATCATGTCTGAATGTTCATTTGCCACTACTCCACCAATAGACTGTTGATACGCACAAAAATATCATTCCCAAGAGATTTTACCATGCATAGACCTTAATGATGGTCGTAAGTGTTGCATGAGTGACCAGACTACCTTATTATGTATTGAAGTGTTTCAATTTGAATTTCAAGCGAGCCTGATTACAAGCGAGGCTGAATTTAAAAAGGAGCTGAATCATCATCCCGACCGGAGCTGTTAGAATTTGGGTGCGAAAATCTCAAAGGAAAAATGGAGATGAAAGAGCACAGATCCGGTAAATTTCAAAGGAATGAACCTAAAGGCCTGGACATAGCATTGAGGGATGAAGGCGTGAAGAAAGCATTCAAAGATGTTGGGTGTTGGAACTTTTGCAAAAAACTACAAGGAGGACATGCACAGGTAACTAAGGAATTTGCGCTAAACTTCACTGGTTTAAATTCAAAGGTAGCCATGCTAGAAGTACAGGTTTCTCCAGAAGTAATAGCTGCTGTAACTGAGATCCCAAGAGGACGGGAAGAATGGTTTAAAAATTTTAAATTTGATATGAATCCTTGTAAGGATTTTTTAAAGGAGGCATATGTAAATGAAGACATAACAAAAGCAGTGCCCAGACATTATGTCAAGGAACATTATGCTCTTTTTCTCACCTGCATACAGAAATACTTGACCTGTGAAGGAAGGTACAATATGGTCTATTCTTACCATTTTAAACTACTCTTGCATTTCACCGGGAAAGTCTCCATAGACATTCCTTTTTATTTATTTCGCAGTCTGAGTAAGATGTGTGATAAGGTGCAGCTGAGGAAAGAGGACTGTGAAACCTCTTTATTTCATCATGGTTTGATTAATTTGTTAGTTTTAGATGGCCTCCAAAAGATAGGCAGAGACTGGAATTCGTTTATTTTTATGGCTGGATTCCAAAGCAAGACTGGCCTTACTCCACAACCAGCTAGAGAATTCACCATAGCTGAGCTTCAAAAGGAAGTAAGAGCTAAAAAGAAAACCAAGTCACAGCTAAGAAAACCAGTGAAGCCACTAATCATTCAAGAACAGCCTCAGCAATCAAAAAAGGAAAAAACTCAGGGTAAGAAGACTGTACCTAAAACAGGCAAATCTGAAGCAGTCTCAAGGGTAAGGACAAGAAGCCAAATGAATAAGGAAAAAGGTAAAGCTATAGCTGTTGAAGAAAGCCCGGTGTCTAAAGAAAGCTTGAATGATTTATTACAGGCCATTGAATTAGAGCAGTCTAAACCAGTTCAAATTGATTTGACACAGTCACCGCAAGAAAGTGTTAATAAAACCAAGGCCTCAAAAAGGCTTAAATTTGATGAGTCAGCCCAGGAATTTATTTTTAAACCTAGAAGACCTATGACAAGAAAATTCCAGCAAGCACAGGAAGCACTGCCTAGAACAGAGGAAACAGGGGAAGGGACACAACCTTGGCAAAAGAGCAGCACAGGAAAAACAGTCATCACATCTCAAGGAGATTATGTAGCAGCCATGAAGAGCCAAATAGAAGCAGCTGAAGATGAGATAAACCAACTGAGCAAAGCTGCAAGAGAACTGAAGGCACAGCTAGGCCAGTTACATACAAAATGAATTCTCTTTTCAGGAAAGGTTTTGTTCCAAATTTTTGATAATTTTTCTTAGTCTTATTGTTTTGAAGACATGTAAATCCATTCTATACATATGAAAAACCAAAGGGAGTTTTTGGCAATCAAATTTTTGGGTGATAAAGTTTTCAGGTTAAAGGCAAGCTGTTTTAAATAAAACAACAGTTTTGTAGCGCGCTACGAAACTGCTGTAGGTGATGATTTTAACGCAGAGCAGCTGTTTTTTATTATGAACGGGAATTTTGAAAGAGAGACACCTTAAGGGTACTCAAGACATTAGATGGAGCTACAATAGCCATTCAGACCAAAACAGGTGTCCATTTAAAAAGGTGAAATAGTTTAACCCAAGTCTAAATTTCTGTTATAAAGCCCCTTTATCACCGTCCAAAAGGCGTTTAATGAGTTGCATACAAGGAACTTTTGCCTGCCCACATGTCCGTCAATGTAGCCTACAACACATCAAAAATGTGACCGTGTTCCATATTTTGGGTTATTAAAGGCTTCAAACATGCTGTTATACATTCGAGCAAATTGAGGAAAACAGGGACCGAGAAGCAGGGGACATCTCCTACTACTACTGGGCAGTTAAAGATTCAGCGTTCAAGGTCAATATGGAATATTAAATATCCAGCTTATCTAAATTGAAAGAGGACCAGGTGTCAAGGAACAAGGAGTAGCCACTATGGCATGGAAAGGGAGTTAGAGTCCTAGTTGATTTAGAACTTTTAAAATTCCAGTCAGCACTTTATTGTATTTAATAATTAGTTAAATAGCTGATAGGTGTCATTAGAGATAAGGATCGAGTTATTAAATTCCCCTCATGCTAGAGGAGGAAGCTCGAATTAGTTAGAATAAGGATTCTATATATAGCTGAAACAACAATGTAATGAGGGTTGGAAATTTTATGGAAAAGCTTGTATTTGGCTCATGAAAGACCCATTTTCAGTAATATAAGTTGTCCGCTTTTCTTCTCAGGATTCATGAAGGATTTCCATGTTCAGAATGTGTAATTTGTTCTTTCCTTAATGTCTTTTACAGTTGCATAGATGTGTAATCACTCAGAATTCACTGATTGTGCTCTGATTTCCTGTATGCATTTATGAACTGTGGTTTTATATGAGTTGTGTTCTGAACATCTAAATGCTAAGTGCCCTGACTTCTATGTAAAGGCAGTGTCATTGTTAACTGAAGTATGATTGACTCCATAGGCCCAATGGAAACTTATGTAATGTTTATCCAGCCTTCATATTTGTCAATGTTATTCCACAAGAGTTAGCCATCTAATTATTAGTCAAAAGCAATAACCCTTTGAGAGAGCCCTCTCAGGCTAAGGAGGCTAAGCCTTAGTCAAAAGATTGGTTTGAAACAGTTACTTGAAGTCTTCTTGGTTTGCAGCCTTCCAGGGCTTGATTTTGAGATAACAGGCAGAACCTTAGATCTTAGCCTTGGCACTCTTCTAGGTGAAAGTGTTTTGGATGCCTCTTTGTATTTCTTAACTAGTCCCCATGCCTTGTCTAAAATTGTCTTCATACTCCTCAGCCTTGCATTTAATACCAAGTTTCGGACATAGAATTTTTTTCATTTTATTCTTACAGGAGTCAACCATTTAACAAAAAAATTACCTCTATTGAGGGCTTTGGATGCCACACGTACTTCTTTATTAGAATTTTCAAGTAAATGTTGCATAGATTTCTTATAATTCTAGTTTTCTTGCTAAAACCTCTTAACCTAATCTGAATTGTAGAAATTTCACCTGTAGAACAAACCGATATATGCAATTCCCTAAAGAATAATACTTGTTCTACTTCTAATTAAGTGGAATCATACTCAAAATCATGAACAACATCAAGTAGAAACATGCATAACTGATCAAGATAATTAATCACACATAACACAAGATATATCCAGGGGAAAGAACCAGCATAAAACCCCAACCATGTATTATAAATCAAGTGGAAATGCTCTTCACAATACAAAAAGAATTAGCTCTCAAGCTATTCAGTTCTCAATGAACTATGAAGATATGAAGATATGTCTCATGAACCAACCAAGCCCTATTTATATAGGCTTTCCCTATGGTCCTTACGTAGTTTGATTAGGAAATAATAGCAAAAGCATATGCTATTAATTCCAACATACCAGAAACAACCAATGGTCCAACTACGTATTCCTTGAGAACACTAGTTCCTTAACCATGAAAAAACTACTTACGTATTCCTTGAGTGATGAATCTTCATCCCCTTTTCACTCATGTGTCCAAGCCTATGATGCCATAATGCTACATCTGATCCTTTGGAAGTTAAAGCATTAACAGAGTTAGAAATATCATTGCATAAATACAATGTACCAACCTTTTTGCCTTTTGCTATTACCAAGGCTCCTTTGGTGACCTTCCAAACTTTATCTCTGAAATTTGTCACACAACCTTCACTACCTAACTGCCCTGTTGAAATCAGATTTTTCTTCAGATCTGGAACATGCCTTACCTCCTTTAGTAGCCACTGGTTTCCATTCTGCTGTTTTACAAGAACCTTACCCATTCCAACAATTTTACAGGGTTTATCATCACCCAAATGAACTTGTCCAAAATCTCCTTGAACATAGTCATGAAGGTATTTCTTATCAGGTGTGGCATGGAATGAGGCCCCTGAATTTACCACCCAGGAATCAATAATGTTTTCGAAAGAAAGAATCAAAGCATCTTGTAACACCTCACCTGTCACATTTGCTTCATGATTGTTTTCTTGCTGTGAATCTCCTTCTTTTCCCTTCTGAGATCTACAATATTTCTTTAGGTGTCCTTT